>WEIS01016549.1:0-14099 GCA_013389965.1 Todus mexicanus
CAGAATTCCCCAAAATACCAGCAACTGTTGCTCCTAGGGGGAGATCACTGCGTGCCCCTGTCCAGCTGGTCACTTTTTCCTTGGGGAGGGCGCGTTTTCAGGCAGACCAGCTCAGAAATGTGTTTACATAGATCTCCTTGTGCCAGGAGAACTGCAGACACTGTAAGAGTGTACGGTGCGGAAGAGCTGGGGTCTGTGTAAGCAGGAGGATGGATACACCACTTGCCTTTTCATATGCTTACGTTATTTAAAAAGTTCTATTAAACGCAGCAGTCCACAGAGTTAAGTTGAAATACAATGAAATGTTGAGGTTTCCCTCTGTGGCATTACATGAACAAGTACTTTGTAATGCATGTGGTGACATATCCTTACAAACTACTCTAGGGGTTTTTTTAAGTTTAGAAATAAAAGATTAGTACATGGAACAGAATTAAACGAGCTTGAAAATTACTCATCAAGTTGAATAATTTTCCAAGCGGAGGTTTTGTAACATGAGAGAACGGATGGCAAGTTCTGCTGTGTTCATGTCAACCGAAGTGGAGCGTGTTTCCTAATCACACAGATGTTATGTGTCGAAAATACATCGTAACTTGCAAGTAAATCTTTGGTGAAGGGGCAGCAGAATGAAAGGGAAGATGGGGCATTGCAGGGGAATTCACACAGCTAAACATTGTCTGTGCAGCTTGTCATCTTCATTTCAAGCTCCTCTAGCAAATTATTCTGAGAACCTCAAAACACGTGTATTAGCTTTCGCAAGCCCAGATCAGCTGCACAGAAATTTAACGGAACGCAACCAGAATTGTTGACGATGATGCCAATTAATGCCTGCGCCGTTGCCTCTGTTTTGCAGATGCTGTCACTATGGGATCGGTGTTTGGCCGGAGCACTGCGCTCAATCTGCAGTCCTCTCAGCTGAACACCCCTCAGGATGCCTCCTGCACGCACATCCTGGTTTTCCCAACCTCTGCTACTATCCAGGTGGCGCCAGCAAATTACCCCAACGAGGATGGATTCAGCCCTACTAATGGTGAGCGTGTGTGTAGTGTAAGAGGTGAACAGCTTGCGAACGCTCCGTCATCCATTCAGGGCGTCCGCAGAGCTGAACCAGTCGGGAGTGAAGAACCGAGTGGACCCGTGTTCTCCCACAGGCCCCATAGAATCATTGAATTGCTCTGGTTGGAAGAGACCTTCAAGCTTATCGGGTCCACCCATTGACCCAGCACTGCCAGGTCCCCACTAAACCATGTCCCCATAGCACCCTAGTTTCTTTGGAAGGGCACAACCCTCTACTTTATAGCTACAGGATGATATGCTGGGATTTTTCTCAAGTCTCTTCAGATAATCATGCTGCTTTATTCCAAAAGGGACACAGCCCAGTCAATACACCAAATGGCACAGGCTGTAAAATGCTTTTTCTTGTTATGTTTTGGTCAGGGCAGCTTGGTTTTTATAGTAGTAGCTCCCTACCCTGTTGTGTACAAAGCTTGTGAGAAAGGAGGTCCTTATTTTAGAATTTTAATCTTCCTGTAACATAGGCAAAACAGACCAACTGAGAATTCTAGACATTACCACCACGCTTTTCAAAGCATACGTATTTAACTCTATAGCTGGTGTCAGCACGACTCCAGTTAATACTTTATACCGAGTCTTTTCCCACCTGTTTTGCCATAAACCCTTAAAAATGATTGTAAAATAATTTAAGCCAAGAGTAACTACAAGAAGGGTGTCATGGAGAGGGAAGTTACAGTAGGGAGAGGAGAAAAGGGCCACTATTTTTAATGCAAGAGTCTGCTTTGATCTGTTCCTCCTGGAATTCCAGTGGGCCTCCCAGGAGGGAAGTTACCCTCTTAATACTGCAGCAGGTCCTTTCGAGGCCCCCGAAACACGGCCGAGCGCGGTGCTGACAAATATTTAACCTGCATTAACCTGCCCTTTAGTGCTTCAGATGCTAATTAGAATCAGGTACAAGAACTGGCGTTTTCCAAAATGGTGTTAAATTTAATTTTCTTAACCCTGTTCTACAGAATGATTAACCAGCTTCCTATGCTATTAGGCAGCTCATTTATGCTCTGGAGGCCAAGCAGAGCATGACGTGACTTCTGGTTTGTTTACTGAGGTTGTAGGACAGAAGTTAATAAACTTAAGGTAATTCATTGCTCTTGCAATCAAGTGTTTCTCTTCAGAAGATGAAAAACAACCACCTGCCTGTTTCAACACCAGGACTTGAGGTGGAAATTAGTTCAGGACACACTCCCTCCTTCCCTTTTTTTATGCCAAGTAAATTCTTCTTTTTCAAGTGAAAATACTTATTATAGTATGTAGAATTGCCTGACTCTCATTGAAGGGCTCCATGTGGTTTAGCACACATTTGGCTGCAATTCTAATGAATCCACTTAATTCAGACAGCTCCCACTGTCCCTTTCTGTGCCCTAAAATCTACTTTAAATGTCATTATTACTGTTTAAAGACCTCTGCCTGGATAAGGAGAAAACCCCTATAAACCACATTGCAGTGCTCGTCATTTTTTGTTCTGTGTTTCTAATCTCTTTGCTTTCCATCACGTAAATTACTCGTGGTATCAGAACTGGGGTTGCAAGAGCCTGACTACCGCAGTGTGCTTCTGATAGAATGCAAACACATTTTCCCTGCATCTTTACGCCCTCTCCACGTATCAATATAAACCAAATTAAACCAGCAAGTTATGCTAAATCAACTGCATTTAGTTTCCGAGATGAAAATTAAATACTTAAGAGCTGCACTGTAGGGAGTCCTGGTACAGTATCTGAAATATGCCTGAAGGTACCTTGACTCCTGTGCGTGTGGAACAGGACTGGCTGCCCGTGTCTATTCTGTGAGGAACTGCCCGGACTGCTCCCCCGGGATCGGGAGCAAACGGAGCCATGGCACTGGTGTGCGGCACCTGCCAACAGGGACACACGGAGCTTCGTTTCATGTATTTCGAGTGTTTTGTTAATGGATTTCTGTGACCGACTGCAGGGACGTGTCATTTTTTTCTCCTACACAGCTGAGTTTGAATTTTCGCGAAGCTGGTAGGACGGGATTTTTGTTCCCTCTGACCATTGTGAAAATTCATGATTTTAATAGATGTTTGCTAGCTCCTCCTTTCAAGTCTGCGCGGTTGCAGCCAAAGGTACTGGGAAGGATTAAACAGTGAAGTGTTTATCTCTGCTTTCATCTGTCTCAAGAGTATAAAAAAAAAAAAAGGAAGGCATGATAGTAAATTAAAGGGAATGATAATAAATTACAAAACTGAGTACAGCGCAGGGGAAATTATTTTCTCTTTCTTTTCCTTTTCAGATGACATGTTTGATCTCCCTTTCCCGGATGACATGGACAATGACATTAGGATTTTAATAACAGGGAATCTTCACTCTTCACCCAATTCCTCCCCAGTTCCTTCCCCTGGATCACCATCTGGCATCGGAGTGGGATCTCACTTCCAGCATAGCAGGGTAAGGCTGTAGCAATTTAAGGCAAATTCTGCTGAAAATAAAACACAACCAAGACCCAAATCCTCCCAAAAAATATCCCTTTTTCCTGTAGATTCTCCCACGTAACCAGGTCAAGAGCAAACACAAATTACGTGAAAATTGAAGGTGCTGGTTAAATACTGTTGTAGAATATGCCTCTGCCTTGGCTATTTACATCTCCAGAGTTGTTAGTGTACAAGATAATCAAGAAGAAAGGAGGAGGAGGAGAGAGCAGCTTTATTTTTGTGTGGCAGAGCCGTATCTAATGACCCTGTATAAAATTATTCTGTATTCGTCCATTATTTTTTTCTGGAAAATCATATGAGATGTCTCAAGCACAAAGTGACACGTCTTTGAGAGAAAGGACACTATAGCAGCCCTGTTCACCTGAATTTCTAGGGGGAGCAGGAAGGGAGATACTTCTCATAATAAAACCCTACCCAGAGAAGCTCTGCAGGTGCTGGATCTTTATGCAAATGTTGTTTTCACAGTAAAAATTAGCCCAGAGCATTTGTAAGCTATTTTTGTTTGAAGTGGCTTTTATCAAGTTGGTTCCAACACCAGTGATTACTTAAAATGCAAATTCTCTTTGGTAATGCAGGGCGGGTTTTTTTGCATCGGCTTTAGCATGATTTGGATCATGTCTGATGGAGCACTTTTACTACACTGAATTGTGTAAGAGATTTGGCTGCGCTCTTAAAATGGTGCCCATCAGAAGTACGTACAAGTTTGACACTTCCTAATTTCCTGTGGAGAAGTTTTATTCTAGAAATAACACATTTAAAGCAGTAGCATATTACTTCTGTATTAAATAAAACTGTTTTAGTAAAGAAACTGGGTAACTTATACAAGAAACACAACCCCATGGATTTAAAAGTTCAGGTTTAGTGATCTACAGTAAATTTTAAGTACCCGGATCTGAATCTGTGACTATCACTGGTGGCTTTAAACAGTCTCAAGAGCAACTGTAGCTCTGTTACGAAGGGAAGGACAGAATGGGTGCCAGGAGGAGGAGTATGCACAGGAGGGTTCCTGCCCAAGTGATGCTGCTCCTTCAGCCTTCATAACAAATCACTGTGTTCTCCTAAATGTAACTACGGTGTCTCGAGGAAAGAATTCTCACCCTGAAGATGACTAAATGCTGCTAGTTTGACCACGGAAGGAAGAAACCCTGCCAGTATTTTCCTTGCGCTTCTCCCAGAACGCTTCACCGGTCAGATTAATACAGCGAGTGAAGAACTACTTGTGCGTCAGCCACGAAAACACTAATTTTGTGATCTCAGTCCACAGCCACCTTACCTTATGTTAATGCTCCAACCCACTTTTCAAAGGCTAAAGAATCACACCTTACAGTCACTTGTTTATTTCAAGCTGGTAGGTTGGCAAATTAAGTGTTAACTTTGTTACTAAACCCTCCGGCCATAAATCCCAACTCTTCGCTCATTACAGTTTCTCTCTCTTATTTAGTTCATCCAATAATCTCCATTCTGAATTTTAGAAATGCATTTACAGAACTTGTTCTCGGTGGAATTTCATCCAGGTGGCTGAAGAACAGCACGGAAAGGTTAATGACCAAAGAGCTGAGACCTGGACCAGCCATTGCTAGAGGAACCTGTCGTAGTAATTCAGTTTAACCATTAACGAGAGCCTAGTAATTGATGTGTAATTTTTGGTTTTACAAAAGCAACAGCGTGTGATCATTACCTTGTGGGTCGGGGAAGGTCAAGCCTTCGTCCGTGTAGCCCATAATTGATTGCTGCAGTTCAGTGGCGTGAGCCTCGAGTGCTCAGCGGCCGGTTTCAAGGTTTGCGGGTAGTGCCTAGAGCCAGGTGAGCCACAGCCTTCTCCGAGCTTTATGGAGTGTTTAACTTCCTTTGATTCCTGGTCAAGATACTCCTGCTGGAGAAGGACCTGCTTCAAGGACTAGCAGGGAAGGCTTTCTGATGGAGCTGCTTTCTGTCCAGTGGAATTTTTTTTTAATATCTTTTTTTTCCTCCCTGCTTGATTTAAAAGATGTTTATGGAGCAGATGAACTGCTATCCCAGTTCTTCAGGGATAAGTTACAAGCTCAAATACTTCACAGGCATCTTTGGGGTTTTTCTTCTATGAAATAAAAGTAAAAGCAAAGTAATAAAGCGTGTTTCCAAAAACCCCCAATGCATTTAGGATAGGAATGTACTGTAGGATGGAAGGCAGTGACCTGACCCTTTCTGATACCCTGGAGACCCTTGTAGCCTTGGTGATGCGGTTCATGACAGCTGAGGGCCTGCGTGTAGACACACACAGGGTGAGGTCAGCAAGCTCACACCGAGCGTTCTGTCCAACAGCCTCACGTCTGGAAGGTTCATCGAGGTTTTACACTACAGAAATAAAATCACAAAGATATCTGCAGACAGGCAGCAACTCAGAGGCTGATGAAATTAGTTTCACAGATGATTTCTTGTTGTTTAACTCTCTCCTTTCTCCTCAGCCTGTATGTAAGAACGTGAGTAACTCATACTGCAACAATTCAGTATATAAATATATGAATAAGTGATACAAATTGAAAAGCAGGACAAGTGTTTCCTTTTCCCCTGCTTGGTTATGCAAATACAAGCAAAGCATATTATCTTCTGGCCAAGTGTCCGTGGCAAGGAACAGCAAGTGTAGCGTTGGGTTTTTTCTCAGCTATCAGGGTAACGAACCGAAAAAGCAAAGATGAGCAGACCTGAAGAGGTGGAGATTCTCTCTGCTCTGCCATACTGAGTGTGTGACACGTCCTAAACCAGGAGGATCTGTGGTGTGAACTGCTGGGTTTGGGAGGTGTAGGGAAAGCCTGTGAGGCTTGCTGAGCTGGAATTCCACATGGCTCTGCTCTCTGCATGCACACAAGAAGCTGTTCAAGTTCACAGCCACCGCCTGGCACCTCTGAGTTACTCTGTAGCATCAAATCTCCATGTCCTTGGGTGCAGGAGGTTAATGTCACTGTTTGGGAATCCAAAGCGATTCTGAAACCTAAGCCTGGAGAACCCAAGTACAGGGGGAAAGGAAGGGATGGGACAACTTTGACTAGGATTTCATGGATGATTAAAGGATGGCTCATTAATAACAAGACAGAACTGGATTAAATACTGAGTAATTAATGAACAAAATCAAAGTTAATGGAGTGAGGTGTAATGATGTAAATCAACAAGCCTGTGTTTCTGACTCTTCTTTCAGAGCCAAGGGGAACGTCTCCTTTCCAGAGAAGCCCCTGAAGAACTGAAGCAGCAACCTCTTGCTCTTGGATACTTCGTGTCAACTGCCAAAGCTGAGAATCTTCCGCAGTGGTTCTGGTCATCCTGTCCTCAGGCACAAAACCAGTGTCCCCTCTTCCTGAAGGTCTGTCTGGGTGTCCTTCCACAGGGGAACGAGAGGGAGAATTCTATTTATGTCCTATGAATTTTCTTTGAAAATGTTGGCCTTGCATGTTACCACAACTGTGACAGCACTGGGAACAGAAATACAATCTTAGATTTGAATTTACAAATCTAGGGGAACTTCATTCTCTGTTGCTGAAGCCCTTACCTGAAAGTAGAACAGTTGGGCAACTTCTAAATACAAACTTATCACAACAATATCTGGTGGAACCGAAGTGTCCCCAGTTTCATTTTCAGCCAGCCGCAAGCAGGAGCCGCAGACAGGACACACCTCCGCACATTTCTGCCCTTCTCCAGCTCCGGCACAGACATCAGAGCTTAGAAGGGAGAGTCGCATCCCAAACAGAGCATTTACTGACCATTTCTAGTTCCCTACTTGTAGAGTCTGCAAGTAGAGTCTGTAGGGTCAAAGTGAACCTGGTACCTTTCGTTCCAGCATCCCAGGTGCTTGTGGGACGTACACAGCAGAATGGATTCAGGTACTAGAGAGTCGCTGATCCCTGTAGAGTGTCGCGCAGCTGCTTATTGACTGCATCAAAAAAACGGGAACTAGTGAGCCTGGAAAGAAGGTGAAAAATCCACCTTCTATAGCGTCAAGTAACTCGAGCAAACGACATGTAGAATAATGAAGATAACACCACATACTTCATTCATCCCCAGCCGAATTAACAAATACCGAACAGTTTTGGAAGTCTCTTTACTAAATTCCCTCAAGTGTGTCTATCAGGCCGTTAGCAGAGGCAAAATGTTCAGCATTCCTCACTTCTTTCCTCCTGTAAAATAAGCCATTTTAGGGCTGATGCTAACAATGACTTGCACTCAGCTTTCTGTTCAGTACAGCCAGCAAAGCACTGAACCTTATTCCTTACACTCTGCACTCCTCACAGAGAGATTTCCCTGTAGTCTTTGCCTTTCTTTAAGTCAACAGAATGGAGATCTCAAAAATAACAGGAAAAATAAACCAGCGCGAGCTCGGAGCTGGAGATGAGGTTTTATGCAAACCTTAAAACTACCTTTTTTTGTGTGAATGAGTAATCCAAAGACGATGCTTCAGTTCCAGCAGTAAAAAAAAATCAGTCAGCAGAGCTCCAGGCAACTTGATGAATTCCTTCCGTGAGCTTATGCTAGATTTGTACTAGAGAGCAGGAGCCGCCACCCTTCCCTGCCCCCCCACCACCCCCAGCCCAGCACAATTGCGCTCTCAGATCTAGGCTGAATTAACTGTTTAATTTGCCTTGGAACACACAGCTTTGGTTTGGACAGTTATTAACAAGCGCAGGGGGCTGAGTTCATGCAGCGACTTGTGCGGCGCTGGGTGAGCAGGGGCTGCTGCCTCCTTTGTGCTGCACGGCGCTGCAATTAGGAACCTCGCACGGCGCGTGAGGCGCACGGAGTCGAGTCATCGCCGTCTGCTCGGGATTAAGGATTTTGGAGCTGAAGCGTTTCACCTCTAATGTGCGTGCCATAATTGGAGGAGTATAAATTGGAGGGTTTGCCTCAGCAGGCTGTGTGGTGTTTTAGGCTGCCCACTTGAAAGGATTCCACGGCTGTTCTACCCTCAGAACGTGATCCATGTGAAATCCTTTTCCTGCTCCTCTGCAACAAGGCACAAGCCTTGCTCCAGAAGAAAGCTGAGACAGATGGAGAATGTGTATGAGCACAGAGGCGGCACCCAGTGTGCTGGTTGGACACCCCATCTCTGTGTGTTCTCTCCTCCAGGGAGGGTTGGAACACTCAGGATGGTTCGTTACTGAAACACTTTGGTGAACCACTGACACATCCCAAGTGTTTCACTCTCGTCACTTCTTCCCTGACTGAGAGCAGAATTCAGCAGTCCTCTTTAAAGATCCTTGATTCCAGTCAAGAAGAGAAGTTGGTTTATTCAAACATGTAATCATTATGGAACTTGGAAGTCCACGTTGTTATGATGTTTATCAATGCTGATCAATAGCTAGAGGGTGGGGGCAAGAGGCTGGGGCCAGACTCTGCTCAGGGGTGCCCAGCGCCAGGCCAAGGGGCAGCGGGCACCAACTGGAAGCCAGGAGGTTGCAGCTGAGCAGGAGGAGCAACTTGTTTGGGGGGAGGGTGTTGGAGCCTGGCCCAGGCTGCCCAGAGAGGTTGTGGAGTCTCCTTGTGTGCAGAGATTCCAAGCGCGCCTGGACACTGCGATGCTGGGCCCCCTGCTCGGGGTGACCCTGCTGGAGCAGGGGGGTTGGATGACATGATCTCCAGAGGTCCCTTCCAACCCCCACCATGCTGGCCTTCTGTGATGGGTTCAACAAAGAATTGCCAACTTTTTGTGCTGTCCTGAGACAATTCAGAGTATGTTTGTGCACGGGGAATGGTTAGAAGTATTTGTTGCACAAAGAGCTAATTTGTGTTTTTTCCTTCACACAGGCCTCTTTACATCACCATATCTCTGTGGCGCAGACAGATGAGCTACTACCTGCCAGAAATTCTCAGCGAGTTCCTCACCCCCTTGACTCTAAAACTACATCAGATGTCTTGAGGTAAGACCTTTGAGCTTTGCATTTCCTCCCTTAAGGCTGTGGGGACCAAGCTCTCAAATTTGAGAGGGATCTTTTCCTTTTCAACCGGGCAGTTATTTCTTAGAATTCTCGGCAGTGCTGTGCCCTGGGCGTGTGTCTAAGAGCAGTGGGCGACCCTTCCTACAACTGCTGCCTCCACCACAAAGGGCAGGACTTTGAGGGTTACCTCCTCACTCTGCCTTACTGCTACACCAAACTATGCACAGCAGACTCCCAACATATTTTCCTTCCCCAGTGGACACTGGAGTTTGCCTCCCACAGATTGTTCGAACATAATCAAGCTAAAAATTTCTGCTCCTCTTCCCCTGCCCCCTTTTCCTTGAGTTTTCTCCTTTGTCGGCCCCACCAGCGTTGACCAGCCAAGCAGTCCTCGTGACACTGCATGGCCAGGAGAAACCAGAGATCGGTTCCCATAAACCTTATAGAGAAGATAGGAAGGAAAGGAGTAAATTCCAGTTGCCTTTCTCTCCTGCAGGTTCGTTCTGGAGCAGTACAATGCACTGTCCTGGCTCACGTGTAACCCTGCCACTCAGGATCGCAGCTCCTGCCTTCCTGTCCACTTCGTGGTGCTCACTCAGTTGTACAACGCCATCATGAATATACTTTAATAGATAGAAAAGCACTTGTTCTTCTGGCTTACTCTCCCCTCAACCTGAGAAACGTGCCACAGTCTGCAAAGATCACGATTTTGCTTCTCTTCAGACCAGTCCTGTGCTGTGCTTCTGTTCCTCGGAAAGCACGTGTGAATTCTGCAGTGTTCAAAACTAGACTACCCGTTAACATCTCTGGCAGCTTCAGTCCAAAATCTGGGAACATCTAAGAACAGTGAACACAAGAGTAACCTCAAGCCAGTGTTAGTTTGGTGGCCCAGTAACTACTGGTCAGTGTGATTATTTTTTTTAATATTTTATTTTTTTAAGGAAGACTACAGAACCTTTTTTGGATTAGGAACTCTGATAACCGATCGAGAGCGGTTTCAGCCCTGCAAGAACAAATTCCTTGTAGTGACCAGTTTGGGTTGTCTAAAACTTGATTTTTGTCGTTTGATCATTGTCAACTGGAACGTTACAGGAGAAAAAACAAAACAAACCACCACAACAAACCACCCACCCGCACAGTTGTAGTCTCGTATAAATATTGGAGTATTCTGTCTACCTGGAGTTCCTGTCAGAGTGGCTTGGGATGAACGCATGCATTCGTTACCTGTCCGTGTAGATATGAATGGTCTGGAGATATACTTTATTTATTTTTTAGGTTTGGGGAGGGGAGGGATTTAAACTATAAAGGACCAGGAAGAGTAGAACACCTTCAAAACCCAGCTCCGTTCCACCGGAGGGTTATTTCTCTACGTACCTCTCGCTCTTCCGACCTAGAAATCCCAACTGAAGCTCGTAACAATCAGTGGAAGCCCAGGCTGGGGAGGGCCGCGTGTTCTGGGGAGGACCTCGGGGGATGGTGCACCCTCCTGGGTGAAGCAGGGACTGGCTGGCGTTGGATGAAGGAGGACACTACCTGCTGGGAGAAGAGGGAGAGAGAGGTAGGGAGGAAAAATACTTTAAAGCCCAGCGTAAGGGCCAACGGAAAGTGGTAAATGAATCTATTGTAGAGCTACGATTGCAATGTCTTTCCGGTCAATTTGAGTGATGCTAGGAAAGGATTTAGCAAAAGCCAAGTTGCCCTTTGAATTCTGGGTGGACTCGTCCGTGTACATATCCCCCCCTCCCCCTCCCAAAAAAAAAAAATGATGTGGGTTTTTTTTCTGTTTACACGAAATCAGTTACGAATCTGGTGTATTTTTTCTGACGCTAGGAATATTATTTCCAAGAAATAATTTTGAAAAGAATTCTATCATGAAATTAGTACTTGAAGTTACACCGCTGCGGTGGCAAAGTTACTTTGTGGAGTTAAAAACCAACAAAAAACCCGACAAAAAAAACCCAACGAAAAACCCGACAAAAAAAACCCAACGAAAAACCCGACGACAACAACAACAAAGGATTTGCCATTGTAAAGGTTAATGGCTAATTGAAGTATTTTTATGACTCCTTCATTCCAGGCTTCAAGGGGTTTATATTGAAACTGCGTTTTGTAGCGTTTGTTGTTGCACTGTGCAGCGGGCAGGGGCTGCCTCACGGGAGGGCTCGGGCACTTTGATCAGGCTGGGTGACCTATTTTAGAGGGGAAAAAAAAGCAAAACAAAAGAAGAGCGAATAAAATAAAAAAAAAATGACCAATTTTAAAGTTCTTCCAACAAGACTTTCGTGTTCTGGTTTAAAAAAAAAAAAAAAGAAAAAAAAGAAAAAAAAACCCTGAAAAAAAAAATGCCACAAAGGAAAGTCTATGATTTTAAAAAGTATTTTTCTTGAGATGATGTAACATTTAAAACAAATTCTATAAAATAATGGAAAAGGAAAAAAAAAGAATGGCTTGTGTAATGAGAAGGTGAAGGCAGAGAAGGAACCTGTAAATGGATGTTTTCATTTTCTGCACCAAACCTCCCAGGTGGGTGTCCTCTTTGCAATGTATAGGTTAAAAAGAAAAAAAAATAAAAATAATAATAATAATAATTAAAAAAAAAAAATCTGCTATCAAACCATTTGTATCTAATGTGTACAGTGTAAAATTGACTTTAAAAAAATATTGCAGTACTATTTTTTCGTAATCAGAAAAGAAAATTCTCAAGGCCTTTTGAAGAGCATAAAAAAGATGAAGATTGTAAACTTGTATAAAAAAAAAAGAAAAAAAAATTTAACTTGGGGAGGAAAAAAAAAAATGTAAAGTAGCCGTTTGTAATCTTTTACCATGTGGGGGTTATTTGTTCCCAGGATTCATCTGAACTTTGGATTATTATTTTGTTTATTCTTTTTAAATGGGCCGTTTTTATCCAGGGGCGTTTCTTCCCCAGCAACCTGGTTCTAAGCAAAAATGAAAAATAAAAAAAGGGCAGCAAGGAGTAGTTTTCATCTGGTGTCTTTTATTTAATTTTTTTAAGTTAAGAGAAGCTGGTGACCTATTTATACGTTTTTGTGCAAAATAAATGAATGGCAATAGATTTTAAAGAAAAAAAAAAAATCTTATGTACTTCAGTGTGAAAAGTTCTGTATAATATTTCCCTTAAATATGCATTATTTTACTTGTGAGTTTTTTACTGAATTAATCTGAAATGTACAAGCCCTGGCTTTCCTACAGAGTGAAGAAAGTTATTTTATTTTTCTCCTTTCTTTTTTTTTTTCTTTCTTTTTCTTTTTTTTGGTTTTTATTTCAAACTTGGGAAATTCATGCCTAAATCAGAATTATTATTATTATTATTGTTATTATTATTATTATTATTACCGTTGTTTGAGCTAAAGGGAGAGGGCGGGGGTGGGGAATGTCCAGCATGCTTGTATGTATATTTCAGAACCTTTTTTAAATGTAAAAGCTGTACATTTCTGGGGCGTTCTGAATTTCTTCTTTCTTTTTTTTTTCCTATCTTTTTTTTTTTCCCCTATCTTTTTTTTTCCCCTTTTTTTTTTTGTTTTTTTTTGTGGTTTTTTTTTGTTTGGTTTGTTGTTTGTTTGTTTTTTTTTCCTCTGAGCATTTTGCAGTGAGCTTCTTTTATATATAGCCGACAATTTGAAAGAAAACAAAACAAAACACACACACACAAAAAAAGAAATGTGAAGTTCATTTTAAATCTACAGTATATCGCTGGTACAATACACTAAAAAAAAAAAAGAAAAAAAAAAGAAAAAAAAAGACTTTGATAAAAAGAACCAATAATAATAAAGACCTCCATTTTAAATGTCATTCATATATACCTTGTGGATGAGAGCTATATACTTTTACACACTTTTTTAGATGAATAAATTATTGAATTACTGAAACTGTTGGTGGAGTTTTATTCTTGGCGAGTGGCTTCAACGCTTTCCAGTCCTGGCAAAGGAGGGACAAGGTGGAGATTCCTCCGGAGAGGAGCGGGGCTCGAATTAATGTAAAAGCTCTGCAATATTTCTTTACTTTAGCCCAGATGCTGCGGCCGTCCCGGCATTAACCCTTTCCACCAGCCGCACCTTGGTCCGGCTGCAGCTTTCTCAGACTCCCTTTTGGAGGAACAAGGCTCATGAGAACCTATAAAAGTTGCTACAAGAAGGGTTCTCTTCAGTGGAACATCTCCCTGCTGGGGAAAGGCTGAGGGAGCTGGGGCTCTGGAGCTGGGAGAGAAGGAGACTGAGGGGGGACCTCAGTCCTGGTTAGAAATACGGAAAGGGCGAGTGTCGGGAGGATGGAGCCAGACTCTGCTCGATGGCACCAGTGACAGGACAAGGGGTAACGGGTGTGAGCTGGAACACAGGAGGTGCCACTGGAATCTGAGGAGGAACTTGTTTGCAGTGAGGGTGCCAGAGCCTGGCCCAGGCTGCCCAGGGGGGTTGTGGAGTCTCCTTCTCTGGAGACGTTTCAAACCCACTGGGACGAGTTCCTGTGGGACTGGATCTAGGTGATCCTGCTCTGGTGGGGGGATTGAACTAGATGATCTTTCAAGGTCCCTTCTAATCCAAACATCCTGTGAATTCTGTGATTCAGAACTAGGATCAAACCAGGGAAGTTTGGGGCCACTGATGTAAACGCTGAGAGGAATGGATTGAAAATTCTGCCCCATGGGGTAGGGAGAAGCAACTTGG
>WEIS01016549.1:14203-31904 GCA_013389965.1 Todus mexicanus
CATTTTCCACGAAGGACTGGAGCCCGCGCTGGCACCCAGGCCCAGCTCCAGTGACTTGAGGAACCGCCACACAGTTTCATGACTGCTCTGATGACCGCTGGGGATTTCCTCAGGGGCTCCAATTTTCCTTTAATTTTGGTGCATCTTATTTCGAAATTTGAAGTTGGATAGTTACAAAAATAAGCTCTAAAGTTTTGCCTTTTTTTATATAAAAACTTTCGTGCTTAGTTCACTTTACTATTGGGAAATCCCTAATAAATGACTTTGCACAATTAACTCACACAAGTTCTCACAGAGCAGTAACACTTCAGCCTTCCGCGGAGAGTGTTGCCAGTAGATGGAATTACCTCAGAGCGCTGGTTTTTAAATGGAGATTACTTTGTGGCTAAGTCCTTGGCTTTGCAGACAAAACCTACCAATTAAATGGTCTCCTCCGTGAGGAAGAACAGAACAAAAACCACTAAAATCTCTGTTGATTTGTAACTATCATCTTTACAACAAATGGGCGCAGTACTGGGGTGGGGATCTCTAACACCAATGACAACAAATTTTTTGAAGATGAAGTTGACATTAAACTACTTTCCTTTTTCCCAGCTGCCATTTCTATTTTTAGCAGAACATCGCGGCCACCTGAAAGCCGATTGAGCACATGTAGAAAGCATCAGAAGTCATGAAAGTAAACACGAGGTTTATGATCAGTCTCTTGCCATTTATACTGGAAATGGGAACGGCCCCGAGATCCCCAAACAGGAACTCTTTGGTCTTTAACAACAAAGCAGCATTTGGAAAATGATGCTGCTTCCGCTTCCTTGTTTTGAAACTGAACCTTCACACGCTAGGAAACGTGGATGTGGGCTGAGCCTGTTTGATGCCGAATCGACTGTTCCTCTACCAGCTACCAAAGCAGCAACCCCATCAGCCTGGCCAGGGGACAAACAAACCCCAGTGAACCTGAAATACTCTTCAAAAGCCTGAATCGAGAAGACACCAACTCCTGTGATAGACCGACTGTGAGCACAGATGGCCTAAGGTCCACCTGCCGATGACCTCTGCTCCAGTTCTGAGCCCATTCAGTACACACCAGCTCTCGCTTGGGTTCTAGACTGGAATGTGCCAGCCAACCCGCAGTCCAACCATGCTGTAGGCATATATTGTATAGCTTAGAGAAGCCATAAACATCTAATGCGTGCTCACTGATCTATACAAGCACCAGCTTTCTTGCCTAGAAGTACTTCCTAAATCCTTTCAGAATTATGATCCCATTAAAAAAACCCCAAAGCCTATTAAAAAAAAGTGCTTAGCATCAGAAGCCAGCACGGACTCTAATTGCTACAACTCAGTACAGAAAATACAAGAATATCTTCTGTGGTCCTGTAACAAGAATCAGGAGCAATCCCTGCCCGAATTCCCTGGCCACCTCTTCTTGCTCCACAGGCGCTGCCCGCAGGCCCAGGGGCTGCTGTAACTCCTGAAGGCATTGCTGGACTCTGACGTGGATCTGAGGACACCACAACAGCCTCTGCTCTTCACACCTTCTCCACTCCCCAAAGCCACATCTCAATTTTTCAGTTCTTAACCAAGCTTCTCCACCTCCTCTACATCCCAGAGTGGTGCTTTCTCCCTATCGTCATTTCAGAAATCTCTGCTTCTGCAGGATACTCGGCATCACACATCACATCACCTGACCCCGCAGGCAGCGACACTGGCTCCAGCTGGGTCAGTTCAAAAGCCACAGAAGACTGATCCAGCCCCCGTGGCAGCCAGAGCCGGCCTAGGTCCTGCACAAACTGAGTTTATTTTTCTAACACAGCAAATGAGACCTATGTTTTTAAAAAGCCCTACCAGCCTGACGCTCTCTTTCTTTGGTTTTCTTTAAATATTATCAAGAAACTGTCAAAGTGTGGTATAACTCTGGGAACAAGCCACACTCTGAAATGCATCGCTGCTACCTGCGGATTGTTCAGAACATATTTTTAGAAGATATTCCAAGATCCAGAATCCCGGTTACAAAAGAACACCCACAGCCCCTCTGGCCTGGCCCTTGCACAGAAAGCTCACAGGTTCCTGCAGCTCTGGGAAATCTAATAAATAAACAAACAAACAAACGAGCAAATCTTGTTTAAACTTCGCAGTTGGACAGATAATGTAAAAAAAACCCCAAACTAAAAAATAAATATTTAACTTTTCTTTTAGCTTTGCAGTTGTGTGAATATTTTAAGAAGCCTCTTTCAGCCACTCTTCCCCCTCACCCCTCAAATTCATATATTTTTTTAAAACTTTGTAGTTGGGCAAGTATTTTAAGAAGCTTTTTTGAAGCTGGCCACTTATTCAGTTACCCGTGCTGATGGGGGACATGGGGGATATATATATCTCTATATATACATATTAATGCCACTTGGGGCTGGGGGTATATATTAATGGAGCAATATATATTGGGTATATATTAATGGGGGGGTTATCTAGAATAGGTATATATTAATGGAGGGTGTAAATTAATGGGGGGTTATCTATAATGGGTACCTGTTAACGAGGGGTAATATATATTGGGTAGATATTAATGGGGGTATATATCAATGGGGGGTATCTATAATGGGTATATATTAATGGGGTATATATTAATGAGGGGGTTAGCTATAATGGGTAGATATTAATGGGGGTTATCTATAATGGGTAGATATTAATGGGGGATATATTAATGGGGGATATATTAATGGGGGATATATTAATGGGGGATATATTAATGGGGGGGTACATATCCATGGGGCGTTATCTATAATGGGTATATATTAATGGGAGTATATATGAACGGGGAGTTATCTATAATGGGTATATATTAATGGGGTATATATGGATGAGGGGTTATCTATAATGGGTATATATTAATGGGGTATATATTAATGGGGTTTATATTAATGCCACTGGTCCCGGCTGCCCCGCAGCGCCATTAATCGCCTTGATTAATGAATTAGCGACTGACTCCCTGGCTGCTCTGGGCCTGGTGCGGCGCTCGGCCGGCAGGGGGCGCGCTCGGCCGGCGAATGTCGCCCAGCGGGCCCAGTTGCGAGGCCCCCACGCGAACTGGGAGCGAACTGGGGTCACTGGTCAAAGGGCTCCATCCCCCCCCGCCCCGCAATCAGCCTCGGTGGGCATTTCATTAGCGCCTGGGGAAAAGCCTCTGCGGCGGGTAATGGCCCGTGGCCGCTGGCAGCAGCTCCTCAGCCTGGGCTGAGCGGCAGGAGCGAAGTTAATGGGCCTTGCGGGGCTCTCCCAGTCGAGGAGCGTGTGGCGGCCCTTGTCCTGCTGCAAGGGCACACGCCAGGGCCCAGCTGGATTGTCCTGCCATGGGCAGAGAGCAGAGAGAGAGAGCCGAGCGGGCCGGCGGAGCAGGAGCACTGGAGTGACTCGGGGTGACTTTAGACATAAAAGAGAGAGAGGCCGAGTGGAAAACATCACCTGGGCCAGAGCCACGTTGTTCTCCGTTGCAGCGGCGACGTGGGGAGACAGGACACCCTTCCTTGTGCATCTTGCTAGCAGTGGAAGTTGAGATTTTCCCCTCATCTTGTTCATCTTCATCTTGTTCATCCTTCTCTTGGCACTTTATGCAGCTGACTTCTTGTTTTCTTTTGATGATGGTTCTTTTTTCGCTAGTGAAATCTTATTTCTATTTAGAAGAATCATTCATCCCCAGCACCCTCAAGTGACCATATGACACTCCTTCCACAGGCGTATTTTTGCACTGAGGAGGCAAAACCCTCTTGCCCTGAACAACAACAGTCAGAGGCAGAGAGAATGTGGAGGAGGAAAGACAAGCCAGGGGGAAGGGTGAATTAAAAATGCAAGCAGGTGAATTAAAACATTTCAACGACTAAACTGAGAACACCTGTGTGTGGGATGCCGCTCCATTCCACCACCTGCTTCATCTTCCCAGAATACCTCTGCTGCTGTTAAATTATTAAGGCAACTTTGATCGCTGAATCTTCTGTCCCAGAGGTAACACAAACCCTTTATTAGAGACTCTGGATCAGGGAGTAGAACTTAGGGTGACCTCTGTTAGATTTGCAAAGATTTTCATCTTCAGGGCTCCCCACCACAATTACTTTCTTGTTACTTCTGGCACTTGTTGATTTATCTTCTTTCTAGATACCACAGAGTTAAGAACAAAGACCCAGCTTAAGAGTCTGCACTTCTTTTTGCTTTAAAAAAAAAAATGGAAAAATTTTTTTATCCCATGTCATTGCAAAAGAAAAGCCAAAACCAAAATCCCAGTGCACATGAGAAGCCAAGCCAAGTGGCACCTTGTTCCCTGCAGCCATCAGGCAGAGTCTTGCACAGAGCGCCAGCCATGCTCCCACCTTTCCCTGCTCTCAGGGTTCTGCAGGAGACACCCAGCCCCTGGCCTCAGGTCCCAGTTAGACCTCTGCCCACTCCTGCCTCAGCACACAGCAAGCCAGCATTACGGTGTCTCCGTTTCACAGGCATTGCCACCAAACCAGCCGGCAGGGCAGGCCCACGGTGCCTCTGGAGATGAGGGGCACCGGCTCTCAGCATTAATGTGTAATCTCCGTGTGCCTGAGGCCAAGCACTATGGAATGGAAGTGCTGTTCCACGCTTCTGTGCAACCGCTACCCACCAGATCAGCCTCCTGAGCAATGTACTCCAGTTATCGAGTCTACAGTTACACAGAACAGCAGCTCCGGGTTTAATAAGTAAGGGAGGGATGCTAACAGGATTGGGTGGAGAGGAAGACTGAAGCTCTAGCTCTAAACCTGCCAAAATCGACGCGTGATGCTGAGCAAACTGTTGGCTTTGTTACTCCTTGTCTGGGTAATGATATCATAGTGATGCTGTCTGGATCTCTGCTCCATTAGAAGTAAAGCCCTTCAGACAGAAGAACGCGGAGCATTAGTCTGCAAACTTTAGTCAATGTGGTACGCTGATATAAAGTTATTCAGGATAATGGAAACTAAAACTTCCTGCAAAAACTTACAGAAAGAGCCCAGAAGGTCGAGCAACCGGCCAACAAAATGTCAGAAGGAATTCAAAGACACGAAAAAATGATGCCAAACACATAGATGTAGAATTGCCTCCAAAGTAGGATACGACCTTAGGATATAAAAGAGAAATTAGGATGTAACGTTCAGAAGATCTTACAGGCACTGCAGGTACGTCTATGAATAAAAGTAGCACAACATCTTGGAAAAATCAAATTAACTGTGAGGACATAAAGTGAGAGAGGAAGAGTAAAGCAGAAATCCCAGTCAAGCCACTGAGCACACTGTTTGCCTTCAGCTCTGCAAGTTCCTGGGGCCCAAACTCTCTGCCTGTGAACTATGCTCTGGCTGGTGGAGGGAACGCAAAGGAGAACATGGAGAATATCCTGTTGCAAATGGAGCTTGCTCATCTTTGACCAGAGCGAGCCAGGTGAACCCTCGCTGCTTTGCAGGATGAAACAAAGCTGAAGCGTCCAGCAAGGAGCAAGTATCACCTGAGGAGGAAAACTTTGAACTCTTGCCATTAACCTGAGCAGGAAGCAGAAGAGCAGGCACTGAGCAGCTGCCCGAGCTAAGGACCACATCTGTGCAGAGGTGAGACAGGGAAAGATCTTCAAATACAGAAGGTCTGCTTTGTTCCTCTCGTACTTTCCGTCAAGGAATCAGAGAAGGAACTGTAACATCTAGGATGTTTTTTCAGAGCTGCATGCCCTGCTTGACTGAGAGGAAAAAATGCAGGTCATAAATGTGGTAGATCCGTAACACCCACCTGCAGAACCTCCAGGGCCTTCCCAAAAGCGACCAGGCACACTTATCCAGCTGGGAACACAGCCACTGGGCACCCATCATCTTATTGACCTGGACCAAATTCCAAACATCTCCAAAGACAGATCTGAGGTTTCCACTGACCAGAGCAGCAGAGGATGGGAGTTTCTTTTGAGCCAGTGCCTGATGGGTTACCTCACAGCAACCTGGCTGAGGTTTGAATTACCTACTTCAGAGCAGTGAAGGATTGATACACTCTGTAAGGTTTGAATTACTCAAATGCCTCCTCTGACTGCAAGACTTTGGAAATAAATGAGTAGAGGGCTGATTATTGCCAAGCTCACTCCCTGCTCCCCCTAAAGGCTCAAGGATGCAAGCAAGGCAGCTTTGGTCCAAAAGAAGACCTTGCAGTTGTCTCTGTTGTGCCCAATAAACAACCTCCTTTTCCCGGAGCTTTTCATTCTGGCAGCACATGGCACTCAACACATGTCAACTGATATATAGTGCTTGTCTGGACACATTTGGACCAGAGCTGATTCTCTGCTCCTTTCTTCTCTCCTCTGCTTTCCAAATAGCCATCCACGACTGTTTACTTTGGCAACACCCACCAAAAAAAATAGAAAATAATAATAGTCTCAATGAAAAGGAAAAATCCATTAGGAAAAGCCAGCTGAGTGCTAAAAGGCCCCTAATCAGTGGAAAGTTTAAAGAGCACCGCTCCAAGAGAGGCTGCGGTGCCTTTCCAACACCTTCACAGCAATGTGTGAGGCTACGACATGTCAAAGTGAAGCCTCAAACACAGGCACTGTGCCAGAAGAACTGGTTTCGTCAGGGCTGAGGAGAGTGCCTATATCTGGGTGGGTGGTGCGGAGGGAGCTGCTTATGTAGAAACAATTGCATCAGAGTAAGTAACTGCGAGCAAGCTGATAAGATTTCCCCTCACCGGCTAGAGCACATGGCCTGGGCTCTTCTCCGTCAAAAGTGAAATGAGAGGTTTATCTACAGCTCACAATTATGCCTTGACCAAAGCAGGAACTTAAATTTTTAGGGCCAGTGCAAGTCAAAGTAAAGGGATCTCAGCAAAACCAGCTGGGGACAAAAGGCAGGGCTAGGAGAGGATCTGGTGCTGCAGAAAAAAAACAAACGCCCTCAGAACTGCTGTCTTCTGGGTGTCTGAAACAATACGTCCAGCCAACAGCTGGAGGAAGCAGGGAATATATATATATTTATATATATAATAAAGTTCAAGCTCAAATGCAGCTGCCCAGCTACTGCTTCCGAAGGGAGAAATGCCCGTTCCTTTAAGCTGTATGAGGTACCTAATGCTTCAGTCTCTGGGTAGAATGACTTGCTTTGGGTTGCAGAACCCTCTGTATTTCAGATGACCATTATCTAACACTTCCTAAGTCCACTAAATTACAGGTTTCAAAGCATCACACAGAAGTCAACAAACTGCTCCTTTCAGTTCCCCCATGAAGAAGAAAGATGCATGTTTTTAGCTGATGTGGTGGTGACAGGTCATAGGCTGGACTCGATGATCTAAGAGATCTTTTCCAGCCTTAATTATTCTATGATTCTTTCAGGGAGCAATCCAAATACTTGTAACGAATCTGCTGCTCTATGAACTGGGTTTTAAAGCTAGAAACGGTTAGTATTAGGTTTAGTCCCTTCTTCATCTTGTATAGTTTTAAATCCAGCATGTAAGGAAACTCAGGCACACCCTGGATCCACAGCCTCAATCACTGCCACATCTTTCAGATTCTGCACTATCTAGCCCAAGATAGCTCCATGTATCTACTTCATATCCAGACACAGACCAGTCGTTACCCGCGTGCCATGGCAAGAAGAGCAGTTTCAAACTACTGCAGGTGAAATACAGTCTTGGAAGGTGGTTTGATTATTGAACTGCCCACTCCACAGAAGTCTAAGATATGCCCAAAAAAGTGTCAATAATTTAAACGCTGTTGGGGTTCATATAAAGCCACACAAAAGGGTGAAGTCCAATTATATAAGAGGCTTTCAAAGTCCTGAATGGGAACAAACTTGCTTCCTCCTCGCATCTATTTGGAAACTTTCAATGAAGGAGACTTAAAAGCCTAAGGGGATTGTTATGGAATATTCAAAATGTCTCAGTGCCCACTTTTAAGGGGTTTGCATTTATACAGAAAAGCAAAAAGGGTCTTTTTTTTTCTGTGCTCTTAGAAGTAAGTCCTCCCGTAACTACAATTTTATTGTGAAATAAAATTTTAGTGAAATATCCTGAACTGAGAAAGCCATGGAATTTCTAAGGAGCAAGTATCTAAGGGTGATAAGACACTGGCCCAGGTTGCCCAGGGAAGCTGTGGATACTCCAACCCTGGAAGTGTTCAAGGCCAGGCTGGACGGGGCTCTGAGCAACCTGGTCTAGCGGGAGGTGTCTGTCCCCATGGCAGGGGAGTTGGAACTAAATGATCTTTAAGGTCCCTTCCAACCCAAACCATTCTAGGATCTATCACAGCATGCAAATTTAATCACCAAACCCTAGATGAGATCCGTATGGCCAGGAATGACTCAAGTACTAAGAGTGCAGCATAAACTGAATTTCCCTTCTAGCAATTAGAAAATAAATATACTGGTTTGAAAGAAACAAAGCAGCAGTCCCCTGAACCATTTATCACCTATAACAGACAGCTGTGGAAAGATCAGTTACCCTCAAATGGGCAGAAGCTGCAGCTGGAGATGAAATGCTTTTGAATTAAGTGATTATACTTTTTGGAATAGCCTTGCTGCCAGCACCCAAGCCTGGCAATACCAGCATGGCTGCTGGAGAGGAACAGCATGCGGCCTGGGCTTCCCCAACTAATTCTATACTCTTGACAATGTATAGAAGTGTTCCTACAGTAAAACGTCCTTGTCTGGGTGTATCTGGGTATGAAGCCCCGTCAATTATCCACTTATAAGAGGACCTGATTCACTCAGGATTTTCACCTGGGCACCAATCCTGCATTCCCAGCTGTCTGTCCTGCTGACCAATCCCAGGGAGCCCTTCAGGTATTTATATGCACACAGCTGCTCTTTATTCCTACATATCTAAGACTTATACAAGGCTTTTGTGTTTAGGCTGGAGATTTTTTTTGTTTGTTTGTTGGAGTTTTTTTAAAGCTATTTGGAGATTTTTAATGGTCCATGTTTGAGGAGCTACAACTCAACTCTGGATTAGTCTCCAGCTACAGCAGCCTGTAAGGTATGCCTGTGTTGGTATTTTTTCTGCTGTTCTGCATGGTGCTTTGGTTTGGATTTGGCTTTTGTTTAGTTTGAAGGACAAAGACGTAGCAGCTTTCCTTTCTTGTAAGGAACCGTACAAGGATTGTAAAACTACACCTGGTTGCTAATAGTTGGTTGTTTCCTGGTCTGGGGACTGGTTTGATTTGGACAACTATTGCCTACTTGTTAGCCTAAGACTCTCTCTCTGCTGTAGAACCATGCGTCTGAAGGGCAAGCTTTAAGCTCCTGTGGGCCTATAGAAACAGTCTTTGCTTACGAATAGTTGGAGGGAAACAGGTTTTGAACCCCCCATATTGTTTTGTCTACAAAAGTATTACTAATAGTACTTCAGAATCTCATGAGTTGGTAAATGGAATAGTCTTGGAAAGCTCTCCCTGAATTCTGAGGGAGGAATTGTGAATATAACTGAAGCTAAAGCACTATACTGTATCTGATTTGCTGACTGGTCATTTAGTCTAGATCCTTTCCTAAATGGAATCTTGCATGTACCTGATGCACTCTGCTCTTCCTGAATACTTTCTCAGTGTTAGCACTGACTTCTACCCAAAAAAACCAAAGGCTGGTGGAGGCTGGCCAGTAGGCTGCTCAAAAAATAGCATTTTGGGCCATCTCTTAGCAAGATAATGTGTGGGGGTCGTTTCTGTCTTTTGTCTGTTTCTAGGATATGTGCCTGTTCTAGGTGGTTGCAATTCTTTGACTATGTAGGTTAGGTTTGAATTTGACTGCATGTGTAGCCAGTTTTCAAGCTGTGCTGGGTATTTTTGCTCTTGCGATCAACAGCAGATATGAGAAGCCAACCGTAAGTTCAATGGCAGGAAGTCTTTATGTCGTACTTGACATCTGTTCTGTAGTCCCACCCTGCTTTCAAGTCCATTCTAGTAAGCAGAAACCTGTGAAGTACTTGGCGTTTTGAAAAGCTTTAAGCAGGTACTGAAACTTACATGAAGTGATGTGTAAAAGGAGGCATAAGTAGATCTCATGCAGAGTTGATGGGAGGAAGTAAAGGAGAAAAAAAAATCAGGGAAGTGTGCTTTTATATTCCCCAATTTTTCAATCTAAGTTTCAGTGCTGTTGGACTCATGACCTGTCTCTAACCAGGACCAAGGTTTGGCTTTTCCTCACCAGCTGGGGTGGATAGTCATACTGTTCCAACCACCACCCTGCAGCAAGCAGCTCTCCTAGCCAAGTTCAAATGAGAACCTGTCACTTTGTAGAAGGCTTTGCCTGTCTCTTGGGCAGCGAGAGTCTATGAGACTGAACGATTTGTGGCTCATGTACCTCTTTGGAAGACTGAGGGTCATAAAAGCCATTCTAAATGGGCACTTTACTGACAACGCTCACCTTTAATGGCCTTTTTGTGAAGTTACAGCTTGGCTTTTAGGCCCTTTCTGCAATTCATCACTTAATCCATACGCGCTACCTTGGCCAAGAGTCGGACAATGGGGCCCACTGTGTCTGGTTTTGTTCTGGAGCAGCCAGAGTGGCTTTTAACTAAAACAATGTATCTGAAGGAGAAAAATGTAATCACCTTGAATTCCCAAAGGATTCGACTTACTTAAGGCAGCTTTGCAGACACTGGTGCGTGCAATCAATGAAATCAAAACTGAAGCCACATAAGTATGGCAGAA
This sequence comes from Todus mexicanus, assembly GCA_013389965.1. Lineage (NCBI taxonomy): Eukaryota > Metazoa > Chordata > Aves > Coraciiformes > Todidae > Todus > Todus mexicanus. The sequence goes on from WEIS01016549.1 coordinate 24,852, forward strand.
AGGAGTAAGAATGAATGTGCCTTTGCGTGTATAAACTATGGGGGGAGAAAATGCACAGGGAAGAAGGAAACAATTGTACTTGCAGCTAGGTCTGGAAAAAAAGAACACTTTTCTATGATACGAAATCTTTCATGATTAAACGTAAGGGTATATTAGACTGGCAAGGAAGTACTGTTACACAGCCCTGAAATGAGCTGGGGCCCTTCTAAAGGGCCTTTCAGTAATCGTGTGTCTTCTGGGACAGATCAATCCTGTAATTCATGTGTCACTTCCTTTTGGGAACTGGAGGTGAAAAGAGGGTAAAACTGATCCCCTCTGCCAGGCTTCTAATGCTGCTGTACAAGGATACGTGGTTTGCACTGGGACATCTAAGCCCAGGGTGCCTTGGTGGCAAAAAAGGAACAGCCCAAGCCCTGCTGAGACTTGGAATAAATACATCAAGCTAACTTTTCTCGCGCTCCTACAGAAACCCCCTCAGATACAAATGGAAGAGGTGTGTGCGCACCCTTATTTGAGGGGAAGGTGAAGGACTCCTTCTCTGGGAACCAAGGAAATATGTCACTTGTCTGCTGGCACTGCTGTTGATCCTGACATAACTCCTAACCCGCAGGAGAAAGCACCTCACTGAGAGCTCCCTGTGATCCTGCACACGCTGCTTCTTTCCAGGAGAAACACTGAATCCAGTGGAAGCAGGATATCTGGTATAGGGAATGATTTCGCTTCAGTTGTTTATGGGTGTCAGCGTAGTGAAAGAGAATCTGTATTGTCACCTTCTGGACCAAGAAGCATAGGAACTTGCTGATTCGAGGTGGGCCATTCAGATAAGACCATGTCGCAAGGGGGATCTTTATTTTCCCCAAACTTGAGTTGTCAAATTAAGATTTATTTTTTAAAATGAAATGACACTTTTGGCTTAGGTTCCAGTTAAGCTCATGTGGAAAGCTGCACATCTTTGGAGGCTTCTAGAAGCAACTGAAAAGATGTAAGTCTCTAGAAAGCCAGTAAGAACACAGTACCCTTGTGTAGAATTTATCCCATCTTAATTTGGCTCTAGGTACTTGAAGTAAAGCCACGAATTTGGCAACCAAACAAGTGGCCAGCCCAGTGCTTTGTAGAGCAGTAACCATTGACCCCAGTTAATTTTCATTCAACGGTTGGTCCCTTTCTACACTTAGTCATTCCACCCACGTCCTGATTTTATCAGGTCTTCATTCTTCCAAAGAATCTCCCCCAGAAAAGGGAAGTAGGACACAATCCTCTCCCCTTAACTTCGCTGCGTAACAGAAACCAAAACAATTAATAATAGTTTGGCAACAGCGGCGCTTGCCTGTTGAGACCGAAGCTTGAAGGACTGCGTGCAGGAGGCCTGCTGAAGCATTAGCTCCATTTGCTCTTTGTCTCCTCGCCCCCAGCACCTGCCTGCCATTTAGCTGCCTCTGAAGGCTGGCCAAGGGACATCAGATCAAATCATAAAAGCCACACTGAAGCAGTGTTTCAGCTGAAGCAGTATGAGTGGAGGCGAGATTGCGATTGGAAAGGCTCCCTATAAAAGAGCCCACACATACATGCGAGAAGGTCATTAACTTGTGCCTTGTGCTATCTTTGCAGTCTCCGCTCCCTCTCTCTCAATTATTACATCAGAAGGAAATGAGAGAGCACTTTGCCAAATACTAATGGACTTGATGTTTTCATAATCTCAAGTGCACAACAATCAGAGCTGTTTATTTTCCAAAGAAGATGGGAACCAGGGGAGGAGGCTGAAGACTGCAAAGAGGTTCCAGAAAGCTCGGCCCAGTTCTATATTCATCTCTTGTTCCATCTTTAGCTGCCAGGCTGATATTTATCTGAATCATTCACTAGATGAGGCCTTGTGCTTCCTCAGGAATGTGTCAAAAGCCTGTAGGATTGCAAAGAGGCCTCAGACTGTAATACTGCTCTTCTGTTAAGTCATCTATGCCATTCTGTTAAGGAGGGGGAGGGGAAAAATCCGTGTAAAGGTCTGAGACTGAAAAACAAGCATCTAGGAACACTCTTGCAGTTACAACTCTAACACTCCTTTCTGGGGGAAAAGGTAAGGAGAGGAGCCAGTGTTCCTGTGCTGGTCCCCGTAGAGCAGCTGGCAGCATGTGTCCAAGCTTATGAAACACTTGAGAATCCCACTTCAGCTTGAATTAAGAAATTTTAGTCTGCTTTTTATGTCTGGATGTAATGATGCTGCTACATACATGCTTCTGAAGAGTAGCGAGAACTGTTTGTGGATGAGGTGTTGAGGAGACATGAGAGGATGTGGCTGATCTGATAGGAGGAGTTTCTGCAGTGGCATGAAGAAATCGGTTCTGTTCCAATTGTCAGTATCCAGCTTCCCCACAACTTAAGAGTTGAAGCCTGCATGACACCCTAGGTCTTGCTTACAGAGGGAGTTTAGCAGGATACTTGTGCATCCTTAGATCTACGCTAGCATAGAAATATTGCAGTTCTCCCAAAGTTAGCTAGGACTGAGGCTTCTGAGCTATGTAGTCACCAGGCTGGTCTACCAGCTGGACTTGTATAGAGGATTTGAGTGTCATTGGTGATGTGTGACTTGGGGGAGCTATGGAAGATGTTTGCTTTTATGAAGTGAAGCCCAGGTCATCACTAGGAAGTTAAGAACACTGTGCTCTTCCTTGTTGCTCGGACTTTGGAAGGCTCTGCCTTTGACGGGGGTCTTAAATGTGCAGTCCTTGTTAGAGTGTGACAATGTGTACGTGGGCTGATATGGAAATGACTTAGCCAGTCACACCTGAAGAGAATTTTCAAAGTATCCCCCAACAGCATCTTACATTCTCATGCATCACTTTGCAAAGACCATAACCAGGACAAAGGTTTTGCATAATCTGGGAGAGTCTTTTGGCTGAATGGGTCTTAACAACTTTCCTAGTGTGTGCATGTACTTATTTATACCCATGACCAAATCCCAGGAACTGCTTGTGTTCATTTATAGGGCATGTCTTTTGGCCTCTGACAATTCTGCACTGGGAGAAGTGACGGGGCTCTTCATCCCTGCTGCTCAAGCATTTTTCCTCACTATTTGTGGAGTTTGATTCTGGCTGTTGTGTATAGAAGAGCTTGCAATCTTGTCTCCTGCAAACTTAATGTCAGTTTTGTATGTAAGATTAGAGTTTTTCTGGTAGTAAACCACAGGATTGCTTCCCTGAGACCGAATACAACTAATCCTAGAATGGTTTGGGTTGGAAGGAACCTTAAAGATCATCTCGTTCCAATCCCCCTGCCATGGGCAGGGACACCTCCCACTAGACCAGGTTGCTCAAGGCCCTGTCCAGCCTGGTCTTGGACACCTACAGGGATGGGGCATCCACAGCTTCCCTGAGCAACCTGTGCCAGGGTCTCTCCACCCTCACTATAAATAATTTCATCCTAATATCTAACCTAAATTTTCCTTCTTCCAGCTTAAAGACATCACCCCTCATCCTATCAGTAAAAGCTCTTGTAAAAAACCCTCCTTCCCCAGCTTTCTTGTAGGCCCCCTTCAGGTACTGGAAGGCTGCTAGAAGGCCTCCCTGGAGCCTTTCTCTTCTCCAGACTGAATATAGAATCATAGAATTGTCAGGGTTGGAAGGGACCTCAAGGATCATCCAGTTCCAAGTCCCCTGCTGTAGGCAGGGACACCTCCCCCTAGATCCCCAAGTCTCTCAGCCTGTCCCTAGAGGGGAGATGCTCCAACCCTCGGATCATAATGCCAGGTAGGACCGAAGTTTCTGAACCTCCCAAGAACATCTCAAATCACAAGGCTATTTATGAATAGTGAACTTGTAAGGAACAAAAGCCAGTGTCGGCAGAGGAAAGGCAGCTTGTGCCGCTTCTCCCTGGGGTCACTGCCGGCAGCTCCCGGGAGGTGTCGCCGCAGCCCAGGACTGGCCTTGCCCACACCCAGCTCTGCTGCACCCAGGGACATCCCTCTCTCTGGAGAGGGACCTGTAGGATAGCTGGATTGCAAATGCTGGAATTAACCTACATGGGATGTCTCCTCTGGGACGCTCTGTACCAGCAGCAGCTCCCCGTGTAAAGCTTTCATTGCGCCTGGTACGCAGGCAGAGCTTGACCTGCTGAAGGGGAGGGTCTCTCCCTGCCCACTGCTGGACCTGCTGCCAGGTGGAGAAATGCTTAAATAGGGGGTGTTTGGACTCAGACTGGCAAAGGAGAAATTTTGCATACAGAAGAGATGTGGTGAGACACTGGCACAGGTTGCCCAGGGAGGTGGTAGAAGCCCCACCCCTGGAAGCCTTTAATGCCAGGCTGGACGGGGCTCTGAGCAACCTGCTCTAGTGGGAGGTGTCTCTGCCCATGGCAGGGGGGTTGGAACGAGATGATTTTTGAGGTCCCTTCCAACCCTGATGATTCTATGACCTGTTTTACTTGTATTAAAGAAGACACAAATTTAAAGGATGCATTCACTGAGGATGTAGTTGTCTTAGAATCATGGGACTGCATCATGAGAGTGGCAGACAGTATCGGGCATCTTGTGGACCATGTGAGAAACTCTGATTTTTCAGGTGCCATGAGCGTCATTAGACTTCAGAAATTCATGTAGCGCTTGTTTGCTCTCAATGCTATCATTTTGGTGTGCTTGAAAATCCAGCAATTGGTAAAAGAGATTCTTGGGACTTGTGGCATTTCCAAAGTGCAGACTGGGCAACAGCGGATAATCGAGGGTGATGATTTGTAACCATGCACACCAGATCGAGAGGGTTTCTGTGTGCCTCTCTGCAGGCATCATAATGGTGAAGTAGACAATATTTTAGCATCAAGCTTTGAACATGGGTTACGTCCCAAGTAGTATTAATGTCAGATTAGAAAGTTTTCCTGGTAGTAAACCAGAGGATTGCCTGGTGCTTGTATATAGGAAAAGACAAATGGAGCTGAGGTAGGGTTAGATGACTATCCCCTGCACTGTATGTAGGAATGCTGAATGTGGATGAACTGCCTTTGTCACCTTCAGAAAAAGGAAACATCCCAAACTGCAGAGACTAGACTTGGAGGAAGGTACATCCTCCAAGAGAAAACAGATGGGGATGCTCTGTGGCCCATGTGAATCCTCCCTGTGAATCCCCTTACACTCATTTGAATATCAAATCTCTCGTTGAATAAAATCAACTTTCTTCTTCACGGAGTATTCTTCTACTCAGAACCAGAAGTTTCTTAACAGTTCTACCTCAAAATGTGTGTTAAAGAAAAGGAGAGGCAAATGGCATCTTTAAGGGCTGGGCAACATGGGCAGTAGGGATATGAACTGGTATACTCTTACATAACCTGATCACTGGTCCTGCATGACAGCTGTTCCTGATCTGCTGTGCTGTCCTCTCCCTTGTTCCTGTGTCCAGAAAGGTTATTTGTTTTTCCCATCAATCTCTGACAATGCATTTCAGTCCTTGACACTCACTGGTGGCCCCAGTGACACATCAAAGCACCTCATTTACTGTTTTCAGCTTCCTTATCCTAAATATTGCTGGATGTGATGGTCAGGAGTTCTCCTGCTTGCGTGTGAGCTCGCTGAGATTTCTGTTAACTTTACCCCCCTTGTTTCCTCTCTTAAGAATTTAAGTGCATAGCTCAGGCAGGTACTTGCCTCACTCTAAGCAGTGGCCAAGGGCCATTTAATGATTTGGATTTATACAAATCATGCTGCCTGCCTGCCAAAGGAGCTAAGTACCTGTGATACACGGTAAAAGCACAAATCCCTCTGTTAGGAACAGGTTCGTGTTTGAAACAAACTCCTGTACACCCAGACCTTTCCTCAGCGATGGCCAGGTGAAAGCTGTCCAGCCCAATTCAGCCAGCTCCCAACTGGCAAAACTTCCCTTCTCCTTTGGACAATTGTCTGGACACAGTGGGAGGGTGTGGAGCAGGGGGGAGAGCAGGCAGGGTGTTTGTTTCTGATTTAACATGGGTTTGTGTCAACAGTGAGGGGCTGTAGTGTTGTGGTTCCTAGCTCTTTTGTCTCCAGCTACTTTAGATCACAGTGGATTTTTTTACATGTTAGATTTTTATCTACTAAAGCTCCTCGTGGCCATAGTACTTGAACTCCTGAAATAGCATTGAGCGATTGCTGCCCCTCACTCAGGACAGTTATGTAGCCCTTCAAAACCTTGCTTGTAATTTCTTTTATATTGCATCCTCTCCATTGTAATTGTGGGTGTGTGGGAAGATGCCCTACAAACTGACCAAGTACAGAGGTTTCAATGCTGATAATATGCCTGTTGCTTGCAAATATTAACCTTATTTTAATTTCTCTTGGTATTAAATGATTCTCTGACCACTCAGATGGTCAAGTGTCTGTACTGATGAAAGTCTCTTGTTTCACTATACTGTCAGGCATTGCAGGATTCTTCTGTTTAGCACAGAGGTACCTCAGTTAAATGTGTCTAACCTGCTTGCTGGGGCTCATGCTGCCTTCCAGAGTTCCACTTGTGGTCCTCCTTTGTCACAGGACTAGATACAAGCTTGTGCCTGTGGGGAAAGAAGATAAGGGTTGATCCAGCTCTGGGACATTGAACTTGTTCTTTTAAGCTACTCCTGATTGAAAGACTGAAGGTAGCGATGGCATATTAGCAAATCTTATTCCCATGAGGAGGGGAAGATACTTTAAGGAGTCGTCTCTCCCCCTGCGAACTTCGGAGCTTGATGAGGTTTAATTCAGTTATTTCTAATGAAACCATAATTCTGGGTTAATAAGAGCCACGGAGGCTGTGGCTCCCTTTAAAAAGCTGAAGTACAAGAGCGGAGGTCTAGTAGAGAGTTGTTGATAGCTAAACATTTAAGAGAAAAATGTCATGGAAGACACCTAGGTAACTATTCTGCAGCCTTTTGACAGCTTTGGAACAGTATTGTCCAGCTGCAGCATCACCCAACAGAAGAAAAACATCTCAAGGTCATATTTTTCAGCTTCCCAGAGCGCTTGAATCTAGGGCAAGTGTTACGGGGACAGATCCAGGTCTGCTACTCTGCATGGCATTCTTCCTTTTGTACATCACCATGGTAAACAGTTAGGGTTGCCAG
>WEIS01016550.1:0-37504 GCA_013389965.1 Todus mexicanus
GGGCCTGGGCCGCGGGCGCTGCTGGCGCCCCCTCGGTGACCCACGCTGGGGCCGCTCCGCGGGGCCCCGCAGCTGCCCGGCCCTTGCCACCCGCACTTGCCCGGCAGCGCAGGTCCTGCTTTTTTATTAATTTCTGCTTCACACTACTTCTCAGCTTGCCTTGCTGCTGCAGCCGTCCAAGATGCTCTCTCTCACTAGGGCATCTTTCCCAATCTGGTACATATCAAGCTAAATGAGGCATAATTAGGAATAATTATGACATGACATGGTCTGGAATGAGAAGCAGATGGGGCTTCCCCCAGGATGCTCCAGCTTGGATTTCAGGGAGGAGGGGACAGGGACAGAGAGGGGACATAGAAGTCTTTGATGTTTTCCTACCTGTTGTCACCTCAGCAGGGGCTGGAGACAACGCCCTGGCCAGCAACATGCTGCGGTGAGACCAGTGTGTGAGGTCTGTGCTGTGAGACACCTGTCTTGGTCACTGTGGCTGCTCTGTAGTTGCTTTACAAGGTACTCATTCCGTTGTTAGAGAGGCGATGCAGCACTTGTGTTTGGTCATGTGTGCTTATCCCCCTGATTCTTCTATGCAGCTTTGCCCTAATTTTAAAATAATGTATAGAGTGTTTCTTTAAGAAGGCGGTGGAAGAGGGAGAAGTGAGGAGTGTTGGGGTTTTGGTACAGGCAGAATCATAGAATGATTTGGTTGGAAGGGACCTTAAAGATCATCTAGTTTCACCCCCGCTGCCATGGGGAGGGACACCTTCTGCTAGACCAGGTTGCTCAAAGCCCCATCCAGCCTGGCTTTGAATACTTCTGCAGAGAGGGCAGGAGAAGGCTGGTGCTGAACTGCAGAGGCCAGGAAGGCATTTTCACCCATCCTTTGTGACCCTTCTGAAGGACACTCAGCTACTCTGTGCTGTATGGTGAACTGTGCATAGGCAGCAATGCTGGAGAGGTGCTAGGAACCACTAGGAAGAAGGATATGTAAGGGAGAGCTCAGCTTTTGGCTCTTCATGGAAGGTGCTCCTTGGAAAGGACATAAGGGAAAGGCCCTTGTGATGTTTCTGCTGCATTTGTTTGCTTTGGTGGCTGTACAGGGACAGGAGGGAACATGGGTTTTGACTGGAGATGTGTGATGCAGTGGATCCATGCGGCTGTGTTGTGGAACAGTAAGGGTAAGGGAATGAACTGTCGTTAGAGCATCTATTTCTTATTAAAAACTGATGCCATCCATAAGAAAATCCATGACTAAGGGAACCTGTAACCACTCTCTTTTCCCATTACAATATGAGATGTTGGAAGGCTTTATCACTGGCATTTTGTCACTCTTGCATATCTGGATGCATCCCTCTGGGGAGGGAGCAAATCCTTATCATACAGGAGGTGGTGATAGCATGGGGTAGACTTCAAGGCCAGCTAAAGCACTGCATTTATGCCTGATTAGCTACCTTGCTGTCTGGAGGTGCAGACAGGAGGCAAGAGTCCAGACTAGCCCATGTCTCAGACCAGGTTATTGGGAGTCAGGACAGGTGGTAATACAGGAGTCTTGTGCTGCTCTTACCTTCACCTGCCCTCTACCCTTCAACTCACCAGCCATGCTCCTGAGGCAATACCTGACATGCAAATCAAGTGGTTTTCTTTCACTCGTTGCTATACAACCTTAGCTGGAGGGAGAGCATCCAGAGGGAGTAGTGGTTTCCCTTTCCTTTCAGATAAATCTTGCTTGTTGCTGAGAGGCATTTTGCACTTAGTTTTTCAAGCAGCCATTCTTTAAGCTGCTCCTGCCTCTAGTTACCAAAATTATAGATTTCCTGTTCCCAACAAAAAGCCTTTTTTTCTACAAAGCAAGATTTTCTTAAAAATATTATGGGAAATAGATGGGTGCATCCAGGAGTACTCAGGAGCTGCAGGCTAGTTCTGCTTGGACATACAGTTATCCCATGTCTGTTTCTGTTCAACTAGTGTTGCTTGTGACATCTCCAGTCTTGAATTCAGCCTGCTGACCGCTACTCTCACTATCCTGGGGTAGACTGGCTGCAATTGGATCTTCTTGCTTATTGCAAGGTTTCTGCCATATTTCATATATAAATGGACTGTCTCATTCAACAGTGGACTTGCAGAACAATTCCTCCTAAGGAGCTACCTCTGCAGCCAGCACTATCACAGCACAGGTTTTTAGCTTACTGGGGTTCTGGCTTTGCCAAAGTCAATGGCTTCTTGAACATTTTTCCTGGTGAGTGGGAATGAAAAGGAGTATTTCTGATTTTCCCTCTGCAGGGATTTTCAAAATGAAACTGAAGAATCACTTCTAGAAAATCAGTCTTGTCATCTCAGAGTTCTTTAAAAGTGCCATGCTGCTAACATCTTTTCATGTCAGAACAGTTGAAATATCTATTATTCTTATTTCATTTTCAAAACCACTAAAGGGAGGGTTTATCTTAGTATCTCCTGAAACTCCTTTTCTAGAATAGCAGCTTCTTTTTCTTCTATAGCGAAATATTTTAACACACTGATAGAAAGCGAGGGTAGGCTCATCTCCTTCAACTTGGCTCACAGAAAAGTTAAGCATTTAAAGCACAGCTTGTTGTTTAGGGTCCTTTCACAACCTGGGAGAGAAACATGAATCAACAGCATACTCCAGCAAGGTCATGCTGTAGCTTAAGCAAGAAGAAGTATACCTCTACCTCACTGAGTGAGCAGTACTGTCCCCTTCTTGTTTGTTTTGTGATCAGACCCACTGAATCACCCCCTGGATGTTTCTGTTTCTCCCCTTTTGCTATAGAGGGAACCCAAATGATTAGTTTGGCCCAAAAGCCTAATTGTTAGATAGCTAAAATTAGTATGATGAGTGTTACCCTAAAGGTCTAGTTCAAATTTGAAAATGGAAATTAGGTATTTATTTTTGAAAATGTCCTCACTGGTGAACACAATCATCAATACCCTCCATACCCCTTGAGTATGCATAACTGAAGATTGGCTACTTCAGGAGATATTGCTTGGCTTCTCAGAGAGATATTGCTCATGAGGATAATGCTGTTGTTTGCTTATATACTGTGACACATACTGTGTTCACACACACTGATTGTCCCCCCCTTGGGCATCCTAAATAGCACTTTTTCTGTGGTGGCATCTTTCATCATGTCCAGTTTTAAGAACTATCTTCATCAGCAAGACAAACTGCAGAACATTTTATGCTAGAATCATTCTAAGAATAGAAATCTGCTGGATATCTGTGCAAGATGCCTTCTGGGTTTATTGCCTTGTGGGCTCTTGGATCCTTTCTTGGAAGTATAGGTAGACACTCTCTTTGAAGCAGATCAAACTGGAAGACTCCTCTGTGCGAGCTGTTTCATGTAGCCCCACAGGTTATAGACTTGTAGCAGTAGATGTACCTTGAACTTGCCCTGTGCTAGGTTTTGGCAAGCTTTCCAGATGAGGTTACTACAGTTCATAGTATCTGAGACAGACTAAGGACAATCCACATAAATGGTGGTTATGGAATGGAAATAATCTCACCTTCCATGGACTGCTGGACACCTAAGGGTCCGCATCTCTAATTTAGATGCCAAAACAGATTAAAAAAAGATACGTGTGCCTAAGGTTGGTTTCTCTTGTGATCCATTGGTGGCTCCAGGTGAGTTAGTTAAAGAAGCCTGATGAGATGTCTACCTTCCTAAGAAACTTTTTTAAAATTATTATTTATTTATTTTAATAAATGCCTTTATCTGCATTTTTTCGGTTTCTGGATAATTTTTTAAGACATTCTACTCTCATCCCTACCATTCCAGCTCCAGTTTGAAAAACCCAACTTGGCATAAGCAAGCGTTTATTCTAGTCACTTCTGGTTCTGACTGAAAGTTGCTTCTGACATAGAGGGGTGATGGGTGCAGCTCAGTCCAGATGATAGGAATTATTGTCTTTGCTGTTTTCTCTGTTTATGCACTGCAGGTTGACCCTGATGAGCAACAGATAATGCAAACTACCTCCCCTTTCTTTGTCTTCACGCTTTGACACTTAACCAGCTAATACAGGGACATGGTTTGGCCTGGAAGTTGAGAGAAAGCACAGTATTAACCATTCACTAATCAGATATTGTAGAGACCCCTGGTTACTGACCATTCTCATAGTGGTTTCGTTCTATCTTCATCATCTTCAGTCATAGCAGTTGCTAGGATGCACGCTAGTAAGGATATTTGCTGCTCAGCGTAGGGCTGAGTTTCGCCTTGAGACCTCAGTTCTGTCAGGAGTTTAAAGATTACATTCCACCTCTCTAACTGAGTGTCAGAACCACCACAAAAAACACTGAGAGGTAAGAGACATAATCCCTTAGGAGCATCTCATTGATCCTCTCATGGTTCTCAGGCAGCATGTAGTCCTGAATGCATGACTGTCCATTTCTCCAGATTAGTTGATTTAGTTACACATCCCTTGGGCTTCTCAGGAGGGAAATTTGTATCCTTGGAAAGAAGAAGACGTCAAATAAAAGCTACTCCAAACCACAACAAACTGCATTACTCGTTGCAGTAAAGTGCAAGTGTCTCCTGGGACTGGAAAGCAGCTATTTCTATTGGTCCTGCTGAAACCAGCCAAATTCTACTGTCTCCAGTGGAACAGTGCATGCTCTGCAGCTTGGTTCTTGGTGCTGGCATCCAGCATGGGGTTTGAAAGCTGCTGTGCTGGAGAGGGATCTTTCTTTATGTCTTCGCCCAGAATCAGAGGCTCTAGGAGGAAGTTCTCCTTCTAGGCAGCTTGTGAATAGGTGCATCTATGTGCAGCACCCTTGAGAATTTTTTACACATACTCTGCATATTGGATGAACGATGCTCTCCCAAGGATACATTCTCTTTTCCCTCTCTTCAGTTTCCCCTACTCCCCTTCCTCCCTCTCTGTGTTTTATGAAGTGTCTGTTGTTTTCTGATAGTCAGTCTGTGAAGATGAAAGATGGATTGTCCTGCATGTGAAGACATGGAGACAGCAGTCATACTACTTGTTCATGGGCATTTTCTCAAAAAAACAAAACAAAACATTACCTGTTGTGAAGAATTTTTCCTCTTATTTATTTTTTATTATTACATAGGAAGAGATGCAGTGAATAGGGAGATTTGCCTGGTATTTAGCATACACAGGCTTTTTGGTATGAATTAGAGTCGACCTCAGATGATCATTTTTCATACATACCCAGAGCCCTCTGGTGGTCACTGAAGCTTTTAAGTTTCCATTTTTTGATACTTATCCAAATGTATATGGCCACGTGTAAGACTAATTTTGTGTGTGGTTTTTTTTAAGGGGGAAGCTTGCAAATATCGTGTAACATTTTTTCTTTATTTCCCCACACACATTCAACAGTTCTATCTATTAAAAATGGTATTGTTCTGTTACCTAGTAATATTTACTTGGAAAATTGGCTTGGCCTGAGAAGTGCCATATTTACTCTGCAGGCTATGGAAGCTGTTGCTGTGCAGTTAAAGGAAATTCAAGGAGTGTTTTGGAGTTGGAATTAATTTCAAATTAGCATGTACTGAAACTTTGACTTTGCCATAACATTTCCTTTTAAACCTCCAGCTTAGAAGCAGATTACTTGCTCTCCAAGGGTGTCTGACTGCGTGGAGGAGAACAGGGAAAGTGGTGGAGGAAGGGGAGAGGAAGGACATGTTAAGAGTCAACATTACTTGCTCTCCAAGGGTGTCTGCGTGGAGGAGAACGGGGAAAGTGGTGGAGGAAGGGGAGAGGAAGGACATGTTAAGAGTCAACATGGAGTGCTGCTGCATATTCTAGATGTCACCTTTCCTTCAGCCTTCTCTTAAGTACTTTACCTGAAGCATCACTGCTGTCTTGTTACCCTAGATACTTGAAAACATGACTGGCCACGCTTGGTTAGACTAGAGGGACATCTTTTCTGGTGTCATGCCTCCAAGAGACATCATGATCAGAAGGCAGTTATCCGAAGTTAGATTCGCATCTTGCACTCCCTGAAATGTCAAGCTGTGGAGCAGCTCTCTGTCTGGATCTGAAAGACAAACCTTCCTCTTTTCACTGTTTTCAGACTTTGACCCACCCACTATCTAAAGGACATGAAAGGGATCGTCTCTGCAGATCTATCTAGACAATGAGAGCTGCTCTCCTTTTAAGACATCACAGGATATGGTCAATTATGATGTAAGCACTCTCCTCAAGATGTCTATCCTGCAGGGTCCCTCATCTGTGTGTTCCTGGGACATCCCAGTACAGACCAATAGAGCACCTCTGTAAGAAACTCCCATCTTCTGAATGAGTGGGGCTGTGACTTGTGTGCTGGGCTGGCCAGTGGAAGGCTGCTGGTAGTGGAAATCCAGCAGGGAATGAGATATTTTCATTTTTGCCAGCTGAGGAAGGACACAGCTGCCCCTTGGGAGGAGGTGGCAAGGGTCAGCTTGGAAGGAAGGAAGGAGACTGATTTATAGCAGGAAAAGAGTAAATACTGCTTGAGAGAGCACGTGTGATCTTTTTAGTATTCAGCATGCAGTAAGCTTTTTTGTTTGTATTTATGCACACACACCCCCAAGGAACTTAAAATCCTATTCCCAGAAGGGTCAGATAAAGCTATGCCTTTCAACCTTTTGGGAGCAAGGCTGCCATGTAGACCCTTTGAGGTGCTGGCAGTGAGCTCATTGCTTGGTGGTTGCAGGACAGATCATGAATGATGTGATGTGTCCAGAGTCCGACAAGGTGCCTCCAGAGGGGAGACCTGCTGCAGAGCTGGGGCTAACCTGATGCTGCTGCTCCTTTCATCACGCTGAGAGCAGTAGGAGATTTGGATTGCTTGCTTTCTGAGTAGGCATCACCCCAATCTGATTATTAAAATGCTGCCTACTTGCTCATAAGTGGGTAAAAGAATTATTGCAGTCACTGAAGAAGCAGCTGTGGGGGCAGGCAGTTTGTATAAATTTTCTCATGACATGGGTTGAGTCTACATCTTGTTGCTGAGCTGGGTGGAAGCTGTAGGGGTCAGGAGAAGGTCTGGGAGCCAACCTGTTCTCAGATCGCTGTCCTGATTGTAATCTCTCAGACGCATTTCTCTCATGCGTTGAATAGCAATAATAGCAGCTACCTGCCCTTCCAGGCTGCTGAGAAAAATGAACAGTTAATCAATATGAAGATGGTATGATACTGCAAGCCAAGCAGATCTGACCGTTATTTACCTTTGATGGAGAGATCTGGCTCATGCAGTAGATCACATGAGGATGCTGTCTGTGACATAGTGCAGAGATGATGGGCTCGATGGCTCATCTATGGTCAAAAAATTTGTATTAAGCAAAAAGTCATAGTTCCCTTCTTATCACAGGCTCGTTAACATTTTCGCAATGATATGGCTTGGTTTGAACTGATGACCTTGCCTTTCTTTAGTCTCCTAAGCCAGCCCTGATACATGCTAAAAAAAGATTCTTTCTTTTCCCATCTCAGAGAGAATAAAAATCAAATCTGTACAGAACAAAGAACCTTGAAGCGCTACGGAGCAGTAGGAAGCCAAGTTAAGCCATTGAACAGCATGAGAGCTTTGAAAGCCTGGATTAAATTGCCAAGTTGCTGAATGACCCTCCTGAAGAGAAGAGATGTCACCTTTTACTCAGAGGTGGAAACTCGTCCTCTTCATTGTGTGCGTGCACGTGCGAGGGAGGCAGGCAAGGAGGGAGAGGAACAAGGCTGTTGTAGCACTGCAGACTCCTATCAGGAGCAGAGTGCACTAGGTTAAGCAATTTGCAGCAGGTGAGATGGTCTGTGCTGGGTTATGAGGTGCAGTGGAGGTCTGTCCAAGTCCTCTAGCAAGTAACTAGCTTACTCAACTGACCATTCCCTGTTACATTCTCTCAGACAGCAGCTGGCTGTTCTTCCCCATCCTGGTCATCTTTTAGGTTTCTAAGAGATGCAAAAGGAAAGAGAGGTTATTTTGTTCCAGAGAAATAATAGGATTGTATTGTTGCTTTTGGACATTGTTAAAAAAATAATTGTTCAGAACTTCTAAAATATGAACAGTTTTGGGGTCCTCTGTGTGGAATTAGGGGCTTGTGTGCCATTGATTTTTTTCCATTGGAGCCTGCAGAATACCGTGATTTACATCCTACAGGAGAATGACTTTATGTTTGTAGATTTTAGTCTCATCCTCAGAATGTATGCTCCTTTTCTATGAAACAAATCTGCAGGATCCAACTCAAGAAAAAAGCGCCATCCCCTCCCTCTCTTCCCCCATAGCCAGGCATGATTGCCTTTTCTCACACACCTGCTAAGAAGAGTTGAGCACCTACTCTAAAGTGGTCTCTGTCTCCCTTAGCTCTGCTCTCTTCTTCCAGCTGCTGTGTAGGGCAGCCAAGGGCTGCTGGAGCTACTGTAGTGCTGCCAGCACAGCTCCCACCAGGCAAGCTGAGCCTCTCTGTGTTTAATAAACTATGCAATAGCCTGAGGCTATTATGCTGTGCCTGTTACTCTTATTTTGTGACATTGAGGTTAACACTTACTGTTTTCACATATGTAGCTCTGTAGGTCGATCAGCCCAGGAGGAACTTTTCCACTAACATCACTGGGAACTGGCAGAAAGTGGTACTTTCACCTGAGGGACGCAGTGATCTGCTTCCCTCCTGCTGCAGCAGTGATCTGGGGCAGGAACAGGAGGGAGGGCCTTCTTCCGTCTTAGTGGTGACAGCATGAGAATTTGGTCTGTGTATCTTTTAGGGCGATCGCTGTCCTGATGTTTTTCTGACAAAGCTCTTAATTCCTTTTATTGACGTAATAATTGATCTTCTGGCAGTGCATCCTGAGATGCTAAGCATTTCCAATGGGCTCAGAATAGATAGTATACAATTCCTCCATTCAGCTGTGAAAACAACCTCCCTGGAATTATCCTGTAGATGAGATCAGGATGAGGTAGGCTACCTCTGCCTTGCCTATAGCACTTCAGAGGAAAGGGGAGCATCCCACAGGACATTGCTTAGGGATAACCTTCCTGGAGGGATACTTTCTGCTTAATCCCTGCCACTTTGAAGCTGTTTTTTATGTCCTGTGATAAAAATCAAGGTTCTAAAAATTCCTATCCATTGTAAGATGCATGAATCTTGCTCTATATTTTGCTAAATTCTTAACCTGAATGACATATAAAAGTAAGTTCCAGGAGTTATTTAGATGCCATGTGGAAAATATTTCACTGTACCTGCCTCTGTTATAATTGAACGCCCTTCCATTTCTTGCACAAGGAACTAATTTTGCCTTCTCCTTCCTTTGATATTTTTATCTATTGCAGCCTTCATTTATTGTCTCTTGAAACCAAGCAAAGCCAATCATTCTCATCTCTCTTTATGCCACTGTCTCTTTACTCCTCTGGGGTTTTGCCCCTCTATTTCTGATTCCATTTCTGTGATGTCTGTCTTGATATCCTTTCTTGAATACTAACTGAAGTTAGAGGCAAAATGAGTGGATGGCTTTGTTAGTGCCTGGCTTTCACTTCAAAAGCACAGAGGGAGAGTGCTCTTTCAAATGAAGGTGCATCACAGTTTTATCTTCTTTATTTTCCATCCTATTATGTACATTTAAAATCAGTACACCCGCCTATGCAAGTTACTGATGCTGCCTGGTATTCAGGTTATTCCATACTCTTAGAGGGAAAAATGTCTAAGTGCTGTGATAACTTTAATTGCTTGTCAAGACATTTGCAAAAAGTTAATAGTAGCTGCTTTGTGCCATCCAGAAAGCGTCCTCAGATTCTCTAGGATGAATTATACAGGAAGAAGTGAATTTGCCATCCATATCAAAATTATCAGCTTGTATTACTTTCCATACAGATAATGATTTCAACTCAGCTAAGTGATTTCTGTGTTGTATCCCTGGAATCCTCCATACTCTCCAAAGAGTTAAATCAATCACATACTTAGCATTGGCCTTAGTTTTTAAAAGGACAAAAACTCATGGTTAGGGCTGTTAGCTTTCTCTTAAAGGATAGCAGTCTTTGCTGTGGGTACCTAGGTCTATATTTAATTGAAGGAGAAAATGCTTGAAAAGGTATAGTTGGCTTCAGCTCTGTGATGTCTGAGACACAGAAGAATGAATCACTGGGGTGGAAGAATTGCCTTCTTTCTTTTCCCTTGATAGCCCCAACATGCTGTCAGGCTGGAACCTGCAAATTTATAGCTTTAAATCAGCTCTGGATATGTAGATGCCATGTGGATTCCTGTTTGCTTATAGATCAGACTGCAGGCCTAGCATTCTGTTTGCAAGCTGCTGTAGATACAGGGCCACAGCCATTCATGAATGGTGTGCTGATTTTCTGCCCTCTCCCTTCATCTGAAAAATGTCAGGCCTCTTTCCTGATCAGAAATTCCATCATTGTAAGACCTCAAACACTTGATGCCTAAAAGATTTGGAGTAAATAAATAGTAAAAAATGCTGATGAGGGCAAAGACAGTAATAAAATTCTTCTGAAAACAGTGAAACTAGAGTCTGACGGACAAAGATTGATGTGCCTATGAATTGATATGGGTGGGTAGGAGGCTGCTGAGCTCACGATCTGTCAAACTGACCAGAATTACTTCATTGTCTCTTCTTACTCCCCTCCTGGTTGGTATCCATCTGTTGTCTCTTGTCTTAGCATATTAATTTAGGTTTGTAATTACATCCCATCATCAAAGGGGGGAAAAAAAGGCTTTTAAAATAAATGAATGTTGAAATTTAACCCTATCCATAAAATACTCCAATCCTCTTGCTATTCTTAACTTCTGTTCTCCAGTCTCACTCCTGGCTTTGCTGCTCTGCCAGACAGATACACCTCCCTGCATTCCTCACTTCACTTGTCCATGCTTCTAGCACCCTGCTCCTATCCTCCTGGCCCACGTCTCCCAAGACTGGCTGAGTGGCCTTGAGGACTCCTGAACAAAGCTGGGACCTCAGGGGCCTGTGATGTGGGTTCCGTGCATGGATGTCTGTGGTTGTTTGATCTTGGTTGGGAGCCAGGTGCCCACCAAGCCACCATATGAATCCCCCCACCCCCTCTCAAGCTGGNGCCAGACAGATACACCTCCCTGCATTCCTCACTTCACTTGTCCATGCTTCTAGCACCCTGCTCCTATCCTCCTGGCCCACGTCTCCCAAGACTGGCTGAGTGGCCTTGAGGACTCCTGAACAAAGCTGGGACCTCAGGGGCCTGTGATGTGGGTTCCGTGCATGGATGTCTGTGGTTGTTTGATCTTGGTTGGGAGCCAGGTGCCCACCAAGCCACCATATGAATCCCCCCACCCCCTCTCAAGCTGGACTAAGGCAGGGAGAAAATAAGATGGAAAAGAAACCTCATCGGTTAAGACAAAGGCAATTTAATGAAGAAAAAGAAAAGCAAAGCTGCACGTGGAAGCAAAGCAAACAAAGATTATTCTCTGCTTCCGATTAGCAGGCTATGTCTTGCCCTTTTTTGGAAAGCAGGGCTCCAATATGCATAGCAGTTGCTTTGGAGGTCAAGCTGATGCCCCTCCTCCTCCTCCTTTTCTCTGGCTTTTATTATTGAGCTGACATCAGATGTTATGGAATATCCCTTTGGTCAGTTTGGGTCAGCTGTCCTGGTTGTGTCCCCTCCCTAGATCTTGTCCACCCCATCCCACTGGGGGATGTGTTGAAAAAATATCCTTGTTGCTGTGCCAGCCCTGCGCAGTAGCAGTCACAACATGGATGTGTTATCAACATCTTTCTGGCTTCAATCCAAAGCACAGCACTGTAAGTGCTGCTATGGGGAAATTAACTCCAGCTCAGTCAGACCCAGTACAAGGTCTTCTTGAGCCGTTGATGTTCTCCTATTGAAGAGAAGATGACAGAAAGGGTTTTCTTTTATGTTGTCAGTGGCTGGATGTCTACTGTTTTCCTGCCCTTATCTCTCTCAGTAGGCTTCTCCCTATTCAACCTCATGACTTCCCACAACCTGTGAAATAGTGTCCCTCCAGGGAGCCTCCCAAGTGCCTTGCCTCTGAGACAAGTGCCCCTCTTGAAGACACTCTCCTTCGTTCCCCAGGGGGAAGGAGGCAGTGACCTTTATCTATCTAGGCTTAGTGGAGTTAACCTGTCGTGTCAGTGACTTCCTTGTCAATGCAGCTCTCCAGGATAGCTTTCACAGTGCTGAGGAAGAGGAGTACACAGAGAGGAGTGGGCAGCTACACCTCTGCCACACTGTCTTGAGGACTTCGGTGACAGCTTTCCCTCAAGACACCATGCTCTCACAGAGGAGAGGACTGGATGACTTTATTGTATTGAGAGGGCCTGAAGTGATATTGTGTACTGAGGCTCTCAGGTGTTGAACAGAGGCTTGAGAGGATGGAGGTGCTGGGTCTAGGAGACTTGGTGGGTTGAAAGGCTCCAGGTGCTCTCATCAGTACCCTGATGCTTGAGTCATGTGGACTACATGTGCCCTAAGAGTCCTAGAAGGATGTAAGACTCTTCAGTTCTGTTACTTCTCATTGTTTCCAGCTGGAAGTCCTCAGAACGGGCTTTTTGGTTCAGTCAAGGTTTGCTGTATTGGGTTTTGGCCTCAGAAGTGCTGTTGGAGTTTGTGTTGTGGCAGAGTAGACCCATTCACAAGTATCAGTTCCCTGAAGGGTTTATGCTCATACTTAGCTCTGTCATTGCACTGCCAGATACTCTAGACCATGATTTATGAAAGCTCTTAAAGCTGTGTTTGAGCACTTCAAATTAGGCTTTCCTACCTCACAGAATTATTGTGAAAGGAAAATAATAATTCATGGTATATTTGATTCTATGGGGAAACAGAGTTGGCACAGAGTTGGGCAGGAAAATTAACACAAGATGCAGAGAGTATTTCTGAGGCACTTAGATACCAGAAGTGCTTCTGTAAAGAAAATCTGGAGTAATGGTTTTGTTTGTGGCTTTTACTGTTAATAGTCACAGGGGATTATCTCTGCATTGGAAGAAGGCACCAAGATAACTGTTCAGTGTAGAAGATGGAGAATGTCTCCACTTGTAAAAGGTCCAGAAAGGTTCAGTGTGCAGCAGGTGAAGGATGAGTGGCAGTTAAGGCTATGGTTTCAAGCAATAGATGCATACTGCTGTTGCATTCAGCATGCTCCTCAGGATGAACAAGGGTGAGCATTGGCCAGAGTAAATGACGTATGCATTGTGCTAATGCAGAAACTGGTTAACTCTGTTGGAGACAGTTAGAATAAAAATGGGGCTAGGCAATGGCTGCACTGCTACCAGGAGTCTGACAGGGTGTCACAGTTTGGGGTCAGGGCACCCCCCAAATCTGCAACAGAATGCTCTCTCCCCCTCCTCACCCAAAAAGGGAAGAAAAGAAATAAAGGAGAGAGACTTATCAATTAGGAAAGGAAACTAGAACAGCTTTACTAAAAAATGAAATAATAATAACAATAATAATAAAAAGTAAATATATACAAATGTACAAAATCAGTATCGAACCAAACCACCCCGATGGTAAATACATCCCCGTCCCCACTGATGCTGTGGAAGGGCCCAGCAGCAGATGGGAACCGGGAGCTGGATTCAGGGATGTGGCCCAGAACCTGGGGCCCAGCCAAGGCCGAAGCCGAGGGCTGAGACCGGGGCCGGAGGTCTCAGGGCAAAGCTGAAGCTGCCAAGGCCAAACCAAGTGAGGAAGAGTCCCGAAGCTGAGAGAGCAGCTCAATCTCAGGGAAATGAAAAACAAAGGGCTAAATGGTGAAAGGGCCAAGAGAGAAGGGCCAAGGCTCTCATGATCCCTCAACTTTATACCGAATATGTGGAATACCCCGTTGGCTAATTTAGGGTCACCTGTCCTGTTTGCTCCTCCCTGAAGGTGCAGCCTTTACTTTTCTGCACCCCCCATGTGGTACACAAAATCTAGCAGTGACCTTGGTTTGCATACCAATCCGTGGTACTAACTATAAACACGGAGCGTTATCACTGCTAGAAGCAGACTCTCTGCAAAAACATGCTGCTAACTTTAGACAGACGTAGCTGAGAAGTAAAAATCATAGAACAGAATTGTTCTGTTCTAACCCAAACCAGGACACAGGGCAAGGGTGAATGTCTTACACATAGTCCAAGAACTGTTAGGATCTCTGGGCCCAAACTTGTTCCCAAGCAGTTGAAATATTCCTGAACTCAGCCTGAACCTGTGGCATATCTTGTCCTAATGCTCTCCTTCCCAAATAGCTTTCAGTCTTACACTGCTAATATCGGGCCTATGTCTTGCTCTTTAGGATCCACAGATATGTCAGGACTGTCAGGTCCTGAGCCCTGTGTATGTGGTTGTTGGGAATAAAATGAGATAAAGAGCTTTGAAGGGGTACTTAAAGCAAACATTTAGGCACTGATGTCAACAGAGGTGGAAGTGCCAGCTTAAATTAAGGGTTAGTTAGAACAATGCAAAGTTAGTGCATCTTGGGGGAAAGAAATGTAGAACTGGAAATGCAAGATAACCCTAAAATAGCAGATAAGCTCCTTATCAGAGTCTGCGGTTCTGTCTGGTTATCATAAACCTCTTTAGTACATCTTAATTTTGAATCAAGAAACTTAAGAAACTGAGGTGGAGCCAGGTAAAAAATTAAATTAAGCTTAGGGATGCACATTTTTTTTTAAATTGCTGGATCTAAATTTCCCATACATTTCACATACAAAGTTTATCTCACTTCCTTGTTCCCCCTTCTATCCACCAGGTAACTAGTGAGCTGATAACTACATTTTTTTTTTAAAAAAAGCTAAAGGAGAAGCAAGTGCTGTGGACAAGACACACAGCTGTGTTTTTTGCTGACAAATTTCAAGCAGGTGCCTGGTCTGACATGCACATAGGTTGGCTGGCTGAAGGCACAGGCAGAGCAGGATGTTTCCTAGGAAAGCAGGCTGCTCAGTAACAAGTGATAGAACAAGAGGAAATAGCGTAAAGTTGCATCAAGGGAAGTTTAGACTGGATATGAGGGAGAATTTCTTTACTGAACAGGTTATCAGGCTCTGGAAAGACTTGCCCAGGGAGGTGGTAGAGTCCCCATCCATGGAGGTATTTAAGTCATGTAGACATAGTGCTGAGGGATATGGTTTAGTCGAGGTCTTGTCAGTTTTAGGTTAATGATTGGACTAGATGATCTTAAAGGTCTTTTCTAGTCTAGGAAGTTACGTGATTTTGTGAAAATGGCAGCACCTCCCACTGCAAGAGGAGACTACCTCACACTGCACTTCTGTTTCCCTGCACGGGGTTTGTCCCAGCACCAACTGTTGCTACCCTGCCCCAACATAGTGGCAGATCCCACATGGTCAGCAGCTTGGATTTTGTGGTTTCTTTGCTGTCACATGGATCTGATTTTCTGTGAGGGAAGAGAGGTTTTCTGTTTAAAATACAACATTTTCAGGGTCTTGTCATAGCCAATACACAAGACTTTTTTTCCTGGTTGTCAACTCTAAATTTTGCCTGTGCTGCTGGGCATTTTTGAACTAGCTCTGAACCTGTTTTCACAGGCACACATGTTCATGCTTGTACTTATGCAACACCCATTAACAGGAAAGAACACTCAGTATAAACACATACACACACAGAGCCATATGGACACAGGCTCATTAATTGAAACCGGGCCCGTATACTGAATCTCTTTGTTACCATCCAAATCCTGGCCAATCTACCAGTACTTGTGTGATGCAAGACTGGATCATTTCCATTGTCTGCCACTTAAAAGCTGAAAATTATTTTGCTGGCCCCTAGCCCTTGCTCCCATATTCTTTGAGAAATAGCAATGACATTTTGCTTGAATGCGTATGTGTATACATTTATATTTTGTGTAGTATATTACAGGTAAGCTATAGCGGATGCTTACTCCTATGTAGACTGTCAGCTCAAGGCATACACATAACTTGAGCTGTCAGATCCAGCTTAAGTGGGCAGAAACACAGTGAACTCCACAGGAGGGAATTTCTTTTTATAAGTGTACTGCGCACACTGGAAAACAGTCTTTTGATGATGAAAAGACTTAATCTGACAAACAAAATCAAATACCCAGGAAATATCACGATTAAGTTTGGTGTGAAGCTGAATTAATTGCTTTGGCATCCAAAACCATCTACTGATCTTTAAACACAAGAGAACTTGGTGTTTCAACACAGGACCGTGGCTCATTGATCAGACGCAGTGGGAGAAGCTTTTGGGAGAGGTCAGAGCTTGGTAGCAATAAGGACTGCAGAGCACAAAGCCTTTGCCTTAGTCACTACAGATGTTGGAAAGTTTGAAGAGTGAGATGGAGGTCCCCAGGGTGGACACAGAGGTATCTTCATATTAAGGTTGTAAAGAGCTCTCAGGATAATTCAGAGGCAGTGCCTGCCACTGCCACAGCTTTCTGTGTGATGTTGTGGGGGGCAGTCAGATTGCTGTGGCCATTTATTAAGTTTGCCTGTGCCATTTTACCTTCTCATCAAATGAGAGAAGTACTTTATGTGGTCACACATAAAAGCATCTTAGATCTTCTCTTCAGTGTTTGAGGTCTGGTTGTGTGAGCAGATCCCTGTATTCTGTGCAGTTGTCTGTGGGTAGAAGATGCAGCCAGGTCTCATGTCATGAACACGTTCATCTCCTGGTCATGACTTGGGTGTGTAAAATTTTGCCCCGGAAGACAGGGCTCCAGCAGCCCACATGGTGAGCAGTGCCCAACCTTCAAACATACTAAACTCTAGCTTTCCTTCTTGTGATTTTTTCCAAAAGTTGTAGTGTGCCTATCTCTGCTAAAAGACCCTTTCTCTGGAGCGGGCAGGGAACTGCAGTGACCAAGAGTGGAGTGAGCAAGCCAAGTTCAGCAAAAGCTTTGTGTGGTGAAGGAGAGTGTCCCATGCATGAGGACTTGGGAGAAGTGCACTGGCTGACAGCAAAAGGTTCCTTGCGAACCTTGTAATCATCCAGTTGAATCCATGCTCTGCACCAATGTTGCAGATTGTAATTTTCCTGAGGACTTGCTATTTTCAAACACACTGTATGTATTTGATCTGTCTTCCCTTTAAAAGACCATCAGGATGATTTTCCAGGGTGCCCGTACTGGGGGGTGGGGAAGCAGATCATTAAGCCTCGAATACAGCCTGCCATCTGGATGGGCTCAAAGCACAAGAAGGCGTAAAGTTGGGATGCAAATGTGCAACACTTGATTCTCAGCCAAGACAGAGCTTGTGCTCAATTGTTTAAAAGCAGATCTACATAGACGTGACTTACTGCAGAGGAGGAAAGGGGCTGATGGGAGCCCTTGGCATCTACTTTGCACTGAAACCCATGGGAGCTGTGCTTTGAGTGCATGGAAATTTCAATACATGGGCTACTGGTGTCTTGATAGTGGCGCCTAAGATTAATTGATCCTTTGACATTTATCTTTGTGTTCTTTTGTTTCCCATCCAGAGGGTTCACATTGGTGGGAAGTTTCCTGGTGTTTCCCAGATCAGAAATCCTGACCTGAGATGACTGGTGGCTTAAGGAGATGTGTGCAACCTTCCTTCTAGCTCTGTGTGCAAGCAAGAAGATGAGAACACTATAGTGGGTTGTAGAAACTCACTCCTCTCTCTGCCTTTACCCCTGAAATTTTCAGTAGTGACCACTAGCTGTTTCCTTTTGTATGCAGAAGCAGCCAGCCACTGCAGTGGCCAAAATTAATGGTCACTATTGCAGCTTTTTTAGTTGTGATCTGCCTATGAATCAATTCCCCTGTCTATAAAGTGCCTGTGATAATGGTGTTGTTTTGTAGGGGTGACTGGAAGACAAAATTCCTCTTGAGTTTGGGAACTGCTCAGCAGTGATAATAACAAGGCAAATCAAAAAGCCCAGGAGGGAAGCAGAGTTCTGTGTGCTGTTGAGTGTGCTGCTGGCGTGCAGATAAATACACTCACAGAGTGAATATGGAAGATAGCCTCATCTGTGGAGCACTTTTGTGTGCTGAATGAGGCAGTGTGTCCAGGAGAAAGGGGAAGTATATAAGATCAATTAATTAAAACTGTACCTCTATTATTACTGTTTCTAGAGTTTGGTTCTTCTCTACAACCCATTTGATATCAAATCAAGGGTAGGCGGGAATAAAATGCTTATATTTAGAGAGTCTTACAGGGTTGAAACTTACATTTGATATCAAAAGCCATTTCCTGTCCATATTTGAAATTGGTATCATCCTATTCTGCAGCAGTTGCTAGTGGAAACTGTTGATGTGTTGGTACACTTCCATTATCCATCACTCTGCTGTGCAGTTCGGGAACTGGAAGGCGTGCAGGTGGCTTCATTTTAATATCTATTTAAAGTGTAAATGGCTGTCTGCAGTGCCCTTTGAAAAAGCAAAGGCTGTTGGAAGCTTCCAACACTGATGGGAACTAAAAGCGCACATGTGATAGAGAAGAGTGGCAAACGTGATGCAAGATAATTGCTGATGGCTTTGAGGATTAAAGCTGAGACATTTAACCTTTGAGTACCTGTGGGAGCTCTGAAATTTGGCAGCATTGGGAAGCAAGAGAAAGGCAGTCCCCAAGGAAGCAGTGTGGTGGGGGTTGACATGGCATGTGTCAGCCAGCCCACCTCTGGAAGTGTTTGGGTTCAGAATAGGAGAAGGATGCTTCTGGTTAAATAATCAAAAGTAGTGCACGCACTGGGCCTGTTAATCTGGCTGTCTTGAAAGTGGGAATGCAGATAGTAGCCTTGTTTTGCATGTCGTGAACAGTCAGGTGTAAGGTTTTGGTAGAGCCAGAAGGCAGAGGTAGTATAATTTTTTCTCTCATTGTAGAAATATGTCTCCTCAGACCTTCTGGAGGTGACTTTGGAGCCATGTTCTCAAACTTCATAAAATATGTTATGTGAAACTATGAAAGTTGAGATGAATCTGTGCATATGAAAGATGTTGTTAGAACAATTCCAGACAGCAAAAGAGATGAGAAGTAAGAGCTCAGGGTGTGTGGTTTCCCATCCAAAGCACCTTCTCATAGAAAGAGCACTGTGATGAAATAAAAGCTTCATTTTGCTTGGTTACAACACAGGGACACAGATTTATTCTCTTAGCTTCATCTGATGGGACACATGCGTGGCTGTGCAGTGTTTTCGCATTGCATCTAGATTTGACTCTACTATGGCACAAAAGCTTTGCTGATACTTGGAGACGTGCAATACAACTAGAATGGTCAGAAAGTTATGAATGGGCTAACTTGGGCTAACTGACTGTGGCTTCTTTGAGCAAGTGGTGCTTTTATCTATAGTGTATGTGTTGGTCTAAGAGGCATTGATTTTCTCTTGGGCAATAAAGAGCTCTTGCATGACTCCCAGCTTGCTGCTCTGCCAAATTTTGCTTCCATCTCTGCAGTAGGGAGGGAGTAGAAGTCATGTAGGAAAGGATGAAAGGAAATAGTGATGGTAGAAAGCATCTGCTTTTCATTAAGCTTTGCCTTCGAAGCAGATAGTGCAAAATTCTGTTTTTTCCCTATGAGTCAAAAAATAAAATGGGACAGAGAGACCCCACATGGGAGAATTTCAGTGTAGGTGCTTAGTGTATGTCAATGCTATAGTCGTCTGAATGTGAATGTTCGTAGGGCTGGTGGGCAGTAATAGCTCCAAAGAACACAGGACCTGCATGTGACTGTGCTTGATTCTTCATGACTGGTATCTGCTTGAGATTTTTGAATTCTTATCTGAATGCCTTTGTTTGCTAGTCACACTGTGAAAATAATATAGAAAGGTTCCCCTTGGAGGCCTGTCTCCTTTAACCACTCATTGCTGCTTATTAGCTGTAGGCATGAGCGATGTAGGCAGCTGCCCAGGACAGCAGCTGGGGAGGTAGTGAGGGGTGAGCTGACCACCAGCTTCACTTGTACTGGCATGCGACAAGCATGGCCTAAACTGCTGATCCCCTCTCCTGCCTAGAGGGCAGGATATCCCTTCCTTGCCCTCTGAACTTCCTGCTGCCAGGGGAGGTGCGGTTGAAGGCTACGGGGTACCAGATCAGTCCTGCCTCCCAGATCTCCACTAAACTGCCTGCTATGTCCACAACCTTGCCCTCATCCCAAGTGCAGTGCATTGCAGAAAGAGCTCAGCAAGTCCCTTCTGTTTTCCCCCTCCTACAGAGGCAGCCTGGGAGGTGACAGATAATGGAGCTGTGTGCTGCGGCTGCAAATGGCTGGAAGGAAAAGATCTCCTCTCTGACACCTGAGAGGTTAGACTGAGAGGACAAATGAAGGCACCAAAAGCACAGCAGAAATTCCCAGAACACCCCAAAGCCATGGCCTTTTCCTGGACCTCTTTCACCTTTGCCAGAGTTTTGACGACTAGATCAAGCAAATACTTTATCATTTGCAGAGTCCTGAGTGGAAAAACTCACCTCCTATCCTCAACTTCTTATTCTCCTGTTGTTTGAGCTTTACCACACTTCCACCCCATAATTCCATTTTCCCCAGCAAGAGACCAGTCATTCCTCTCTGTGGGCATGCAATTATACATCAGGGACAACTAGATTTACTGCACCGCAAATACAAACTTGACCTTTATTGCAGCAAGGTCATTGCAAATCTTCTGATAGGCTCATGGCAAAAAAAAACCACCAACAAAAAAACAACAACACAAAACCCCCCCCCAAACAAACAATGACTTCCCTTGTTTCTTTGTCTCCCTGCTACGGGGATTCAAGGTTTCTATACTGGGTGTCTGTGTTCATTTTTTTCTGGCTTGGCTGTTTGAAAGGAGATATTTAAATTGATGGATCTTACTGAGCCTCTGAAGCTTCTGCAGATTTCATTGGCAACTCATGAGTATTAAAATCACACTCCTGAAATCTGGTTACCTTAATACAGATTTAGCTACTGGCCTGCTGCAATCAGTTTTAGGAACCTAGGGCTTGCTCTCTGGGAAACTTAGAAAGACCTTGTTTTGTTAAGATCCACTGGATGGGAGGGGGAGTTATCTGGAAAGGGTCCCCTCTGAGGCAGGAACATGGAGGTCTTTAAGGACTGTAGTCTTTCCATCTTCAGGCCACCCCAGCATCTGTTTCCATCCTATTTGTCTCAGCTTGATGCAATTTATTTTCCTTAATTTCCCTGACAGTAAACAGCAGAGGGGGTGGCATTAAATGCAGGAATGAGGGGCAAACCTATTTATCTCCCTGAGCTCAGAATAGCTCTCAGTAGCTGAATAGAACTGAGCTACCATCACCTTTTCAGGCCTGGTAGTTAAAAAGCTTTTGCTCGTTCCCCCATTGAGTTTCTTCCCCCATTTCCATTTACCATGTAGGTTTCTCATCTACAATAAAGGCTTTCACAATGTTACCTTTTATGTGGGACAAGATGCTCCAGACAGGCTTCTTTCTTCTACATGACATGCCACAGGCCAGCAGGGAGCCCAACTGCTGAGTGAGGCTGGGGCATGCTCTCGTTTCTGAATTATAGTGTGATAAAGCAACACTGTCCCTAGCTGGGGATGACCATGCCTCAAATCATAGGATCATAGGATATATTCAGCAGAGGCATTTGCTGGGCTTGCACTGACCTCTAGTGACAATGCAGGGACAGGGGTCTTCAGTCATCAAGGGGCTGAGAGAGCATACGTGGGTCCTCATCACTGGATGGTTTACAATGGTATACTCCAGTTTTTGGCAGGATTGTGCACATAAGCCTCTGGCAATGCCTTGGGGAAGCAAGCCTACTGCCCAGTCAGGGTCTGTCTGCACGGTAAATGACTGTAGTGAGTCTCAGGTGTCCCAAACTCTATACACCTCTCCAGTAAACCAGTTATCCTCTCTCACCCCACCAGTGCTGTAATGGTCTTCAGGTCTTCTGCATTGTTTGTTCTTCCTGTCCCTCTCATTCTCCCTCTCGCCCATAAATCTGATTCCCCATTTCTTTTTGCTGATCCAGTCCTGCACAGCATCTGGTGCACTACCAGGCCACCCTCCTGGGTGCATGGTGCCCATGCTCCTTGCCTCTGGGATACTTTACTCTGACCTCTCAACTCTGCCTTGCCCTCCCCACACCCTTGCAGAGCCTGCAAGCCTTTTCTAGAGCTTGGATGCCAAGTGCAACGGTTCTGGATCCTTTGCCACAAAGCTGCTTTCTGTGTTGCATCATTAATCATCCTCTATGTAATTTACATGAAGCATCTCCTACTTCAAAATGCTATTTAGAAAAAGAATTGCCAAAAAAAATATATTCAAGCTGTGCTGAGGCCATCTTTTACCTCCATGAGTCTGTAAACAAAAATGGTGAGAGGTCTGGACCCAATCCTGGGAGCTGCTCAATGTGCCCCCAAAATGCTCAGCAGCCTCAACTTTTAGGGACATCAATAGGACTCATAGGCTGTCAGCAGCTCCCAGGGAGCCCTGTATTAGAAGCCTCTTCCCCCACCCCATTTCTGCATGCTGACACCCCAACACGTCCAGGCCATGTCTCCAGCACCACCTATTCTTTACTTGACCAAACTGTCCTGGTGTGCAAATGTGTGCTCTGTGGGCTCTGATAACAAGATAGTGCCTCACTGAGTTGATATTCTCCTGTCTCTCAGAGCTACATATCCTGCTATCCTCCCAAAGCCCTAGGAAGCACTGTTACTCGCTGAATTTACAGCTCAGCCCCCTCAGTTCTGTGTTATCATCAGAGCAAGGCCCAAAAAGCTCTATAGAGAGCATTTCAGTGAAATGAACCTTTTATTCTGGGAGCTGCTTCCAGAGGAAGTAATAATCTGTGATGCCTCACAAAACTCAGGAGGAAAAGTCACATCTGTCTGTGAATGCCAAAAGCCAGGCTTTTTGTCCATCTGCAGATTTATCTGGAAGGTGAAGAGAGGCAGAAGCATCTCCACTACTTCCTTTACCACTTCTTACTGTGTTATACTCTCCAGGTCTTATGGTCTCCAGGTATGAGAGTGACCATACTCAACAGGGCAGAGCTCCACAGCACTGCCTCTTCCCCTACATCTCACTGCAAATGGATCCAGCTCCATTGCCCAAACTCTGACACACTGATTAGCTTAAGAAATCAGATGAAGCATCCTAGCTACTCCAAAATTTCTTTTGAGGAGCATGCTTCCTGTACTTGCCTCCAGGCATATATGCTGGCTGGAGGTCCCTCACCCTATGGCTTAACCCCTGTGGTCCCCGGCTAGTCTAGTCCACATGAGAAGCCTGAGAGAGGGTAGAGCGGAGGAAGACTGAAAACTGCAGCCTTCCACACTAGTTTGAGCAGAAAGGCAATCAAGTTTCCTAAGCACCGTAACAGATGACAAGGTGTATATTTATACCAGATACCCACATACTTTGGGTGAATTGTGCAACATGAGATTTGTCATCATGCATCAGATCACTGTGTCTCTAACCCAGTAGCAGGGCTCTGACAGTGTCGGGAGACAATGAAGGCTGAGCTGCCTGCAGTGATGCACCACCAACTGTGTAACGTGGGAACAGAGGATCTGGGATTAAAATTCCTTCTCGATTCCTCCAGCAATCAACTGGTACCCTGACTGCTCTTACTATCTGAGCAGGCAGAGCTGCAAATGTAAATAGTCACAAGATTAAGCAGCCTTCTAAAGACAACTGGTACAACTGCAGCATACATTTCTGGGCTGCCCTGCGGGCTGGATATGTTTTGAGTGGGATAATATTTCATGCTGATTTTGCTTTACTTCCCTCTGTTAAATGATTTTTAGGCTAACTGCATCCTGGATGTCAGCAGTGGAGAGTTATTCCAGTGCCGGTAGTGACCCATAGTCTTTTGCATCACTGCTAACATTAACTTTTATGCCTTCCATGATCTCCCCAAGCCTTGCACTCGATTACTTTTTTTGTTGATGGTTTGTTTTTACCCTGTCCTTTTTGTTGCAAGGGAATCAAGCCATTGTCCCACTTTGGGTGCGCTGGCTGGCAGCTGCATTTTGTAAATGCAGCAGGTGCTGCTGCCTTTATGTTTGTGGTGCTGTCATCACCCCTTGATCAGCCCAGGAGTCGGTTTCTTTGTTCGGCCAGAGTTGGCTTCTGCCATTCACAGAGCAGGTCTCTCCCCTGAGCTGTCTGAAGCAGCTCTTTCAACACTCGCATGAACATGTACAGATAATTTCAAACTCGTTAATGTGGGCAGTTGCTGGACTGCTTTTTTCCGACCTGCATAGTTTGACTCTAGTCAACCCCCTTGGCTGTCCCTCATTTTTAGTGCTTGCTGCAGCTTATTTACTGTAGTCAAATGCCCTGAATTAGTCAGATGTTTGCCTGTGGAAAGTCTGTTTCTCCTTGCACTGTGACCTGCAGAAAAAGGACCAGGGAGGGAGAACCCTTCTTTTGCTCTGCAGTGGAGTCTCAGGCATGGGAATTGCTTTGTTTCTCTGCTTCTCTTCCAAAGGTTTCTCTTTCTAGTGCAAGGAGTCTGCTGTGAAGCAGTGGAGACAGTCTTGGTCCTTGAAATCTCTGTAATGGCTCTTGCAGAAATGCCATGACTTGACAGTCTGTGTGGCATTTGGTCAGTGTCGCTTCAGACTGTGTTGAAGATGATTTTTGAGCAAACACCCTTCATATGGCACAACCAATAATACCATTTGTTCAAATATTTATCTGCTTCCTTCTGTTTTGTAATTGATTCATCTTTGTTGGCATCTACTTTTCTGTTTAGTGTGTTCTGTCCTGCCAGTGCCAGAGGACCCTGTGATTTTTTCCAACTGTAGATTAGGACACGAACCCTTGGGACTGTGCCTAAATAGTTTTTCAGGCAAACCACACTGCCTGGAGTGTTCAGGAGCCTTCATACCTTTGCTGAGCTGCCAATGACAACAGTTTGGGGTGAGGCAAAGGTTGTTGGAGACCATTGTTCAGAAACGGAGACCATTGCCTGTGACCTGTCCTGGGCATCTCAACAAAGTTGAGATTGCTTTGTCATCCTGTAAGATATCATATTGTCATGTGTGACCAGCCTAGCAGTGAGCGTGCTCCTGCAAAGCTCCTTGGCTCACATCCTCCAGAATTCACACCTCAGCTACTGGCTCATGTCTCACCTACCAACATTCATTTGTAGACAGAGGAGACTTGTCCCCAGTGCCTGCTGGTCTTTAGTTACCCTGCACTTATAGGAATGCTGAGAAGATAAGGCACAGTGGGACTCCTGGAATCTCCGGAGACCAAGACAAGTGCCCACCTATTGCATGCTGTGAACCTTCTCACACCCTGCTGTGTATGAGGTTCTTCTCTGGTGAAACTTCAGCTCCTAAAGATTCATATCACTGTTCTGAACTCAATCAGCATGTGTCTTAGCTCTCCCTAAGGTAGATTAATTGATAAAGAAAAGATTCCTGCCCAGCTGATTCCTGCTATGCCTTTCCTCAGTTCACAAATTAGGTGCCCCTAATTTGCTCAGATCTGCCTGTGTCCTGGGCTTTGGACTCTTTGCTCAGGCTCTAGAGATGCTGAGGTGTTTGGACAGATAATGCTAAGGAGGTAACTGCTATACAATCTCATGTGGCCCAGGCAAACACCTCCATGATTTTCCTTTGGGACTCACTTCTTCTGAAGATTGTTGGTCTAAGACATAGTAAATCCTGCAGTATCTTAGGCACTAGCTTCCACAGATATGAGATTCTGCCAGAGTGAGAAAGTACATTTCCAGCTCTTCTGGGTATGAAGCAAAGCCAGGCTCTGGGACTGTTATCATTGCTCACATTATCTGCTTGAGCTTGCAGAGAGCCTAAAACAGGATCTCAGAGAGTTCTGTTTCCTCCTCACCTCCAGAACAGGAAATTTTGTATATTGACAAGTAGGAGAACATGGTAGTTCTGCATCATCTTAAAGGGGTAAGCTTTGATTCAATGCGAACAGCAAATGCTTCTGTTAACAAAGATTTGAAACAGTAATGAAAAAAACCCCAGAGCAAAACTCTTTCTAATAAAGGGAATCAGATTTTATTTTTATACCCTCAAAGTTAAAAATATGCATTTCAGAATATTTACAATGACTATATATGAATAACCTTTGTTAATGAAACAGCAACATACAGTACTAGAATATATCCACCAAATTGAGAAAGTCTACGTAAGAAGAAAATGTAACAGAAAAAAAGGAAGAGAGAGAGAGAGGTAAATAGCATCCATGCACAATCTGCACCTGCATGTATTTTTAAACTCCCTGCCTTTTAGTTGTGGATGGAGTCACAGGAAGTTTTGACTTCTTGTCCCTTACAAATGCCACTTGTTACTGAGATCCTTTGAACTGACAGAAATTTGTGGGTTGCAGCAGTACCTATGCTTTATATTTCCATGCCAGCCTTTCACATGGGGCCCTTGTATTACAGAGTGAACTTAAAATCTCTCAGCAACCCTGGGAGGTAGGTATAGTTTTATAGAAGAATTTGGCAGATGGAAAAGCACCAGGTTAAATAACTGGCCAAAGGTTGTGCAGCCCTAAGGAACACAACTCACAAGCCTGACTCATCTATCCTAATCTCTTGTTAGGGAATGCATTTTCCCTGCTAACTAGTATCATCTGCCTTTGAGATGCGCTGTTTCACAATCTGGGGCTCTCAATTAATACCACATACTGGGTGATGATGTGGGAAAATAAAACCCTGCCTCGAGATAAGGACTTGTCTCAGTAAAGATCTGTGATGTCGCAGTACTGTTACCATGTTCTGGAACTGTACCGAAGATTTTAGTGTAGACACACACCCAGATGATCCCCCCCCTGCATGTGCATCATTGAGCAACTGCATCCTCTGTAATCAGGAAGCCCTCAGTATCTTCACTACCACACTTTCTCTCTCTCTCTCCCTCTCTCTCTCCATCATCCACACCTAAATATTTGCCCTTCCTACCTGTATCTGATTCAACCATGGGAATGTCAAATAGTAAACAAAACAGCAAAAAAACATTTGCTGCCTTATTTCTGTAGACATTTTAATATTAATTTTGTCTGATTTCTATTGAGGTGTTTCTCAATTTAAGGTCTTTAACTTTCACATATGTAAATACATATATATAAATGTAACAAAAGGCCCATCCCATTTGTTTCAGTGGACAAAAAAGGGGTCATAAAAGCCTCACTGCCCAACCCACAAGGCACACTGGAAGGTAAGTGAGAAGGGCTCTAGGAAGGGAAAAAGATGTAGCCCTTGTTTCTGTGGTGCCCTTCAATCATCACTGCTGAGCTTGAAGCTTTGTGAAGATATGACTTTGCAGAAAAGGAGAAGAGCTGTCTGGGTCACTTGCAGATTTCTGGTGCAACAGCCCCAGGAGTGCTAGATCAGTTGGAGCTGTTTCTCCCTCTCTTTGGTGAAGGAGTTTCTGAAGATTCTAGCTTTGTTAGTGATTTTTCTGTGGTAGTGGCAGTGGTGATGATGGTGTCTGTTTCTGTCTATTGGCCCAACAGTTCTCTCAGCAGAGCAATTCTTCCCCATTCCCAGTAGCCAACCCTCTCCCCTGGACTCCCGTTAGCCTTATTTTTTCCTAAGAACAAGGTAGAGGATGCTGATGATGAAACTGAAGCAAAAGCAGATCCAGGCCAATATGAAGCAGTAGCCATGGTGGGGACTTTCAAAATCTGCCATCTTCCCTGTGAACCGAGCTGTGTAAATGGAGACTCCAATCAGAATGCACAACCCTGTGGGAAGGAAGAGGGAAAGAAATAGAGTCAGAAAACACATAGAAACCAGCATTGCTGCAGAACTTCTGAAGTACCATTGTCCCTTGAGATTGTAATGCATGTCTTATGCCACATGAGAGAAAGGGCTGCTGCCCATTAGGCTTATTTATGGAGAATTTCTCTTGCAGATGTGATGGCATAAGACACTGAGGGAGTGTTTAGTGGGTGCCATGGGGAATGAACCTCTGTTAGGATGAAGTCACTAATAAGATTTGTAGACCGTTTGGTGCTATGTGTTGAATTCCATGAGCAGTAGCTGTCTGTTTACTCCCCTGCCCCCAAAAATGCTTGAATCCTTTTTCTTGTCTTTCAGAGGTATTTTGCAAAACCCACTGGGCTTTTCTAATGAAAATCTGGAAATATTTTCATTATATACAGTAAAAAAAAAAACCCAACACTTTCCAATTGCTCAGTGCTTTGTTTTATCATGAAAACTGGGCCACTGGAAGCATTTAGCTGGCTGACAGCCTTCTCTGATGGGCACGTGTGGCAGACGTGTCTACTTGTGCTTGCATGGGCAGTGGGATGCAGGCAGAGCCATCACAAGGCGTGCATACTTACAGCAAACCAGCATGAAGGCTCCAGTAATGTAGAAACGTTTGCCTTTCTCGAGGGTGAAGAGCTGGACAATGAACATGACAAGTGCAATGACGGAGAAAATGATTGAGAGGATCATAAAGGCTTGCACGGCTTTGAGGGAAGCTGTAAACACACAGGATATAAATTTGAGAAGGTCAAATACCAGCCTTGGTATTGCGCACCAAGGTGCTGCAATTCATCACCACGATGCAAACGCAGTTGTAACTTACCTTCTTCAACACTGTTGACTGGCAGCTGGTCACAGGTGCTGTTGCACAGCAGCCAGAGCCCCGATGAGACCTGTCCAAAGTTGGAAGAAGCCACCATCCAAACCTGAAACAGCATGAAACAGTTGCGTCAAGGGGGAGGAGGGCTTCNGGCCGCGCCGCCAGGGGGCAGCCTCGGCCCGGGATTCCCGGCGGCCCGGGGGTCGCGGCTGCCCCCTCGCAGCCGCCCCTCAGGCCCAGGCCCCGGCCTGCTGCCGGCTGCGCCGGGTTGTGCAACAGCCTGGCGGACAGATGGGATGATAAATGCCGCTTCAGAGCTGTCATCTGCTGACCTCCCCTACTCCGAGCGGCGCTTTCATGGGTGAAGAGCGGTGCGGTGCTGCTAGCTCTGGGCTTTGGGAACTGGGGGCAGCAGGCAGAGGTTGCCTCCGGTCCCACCCCGGGCTGCCTTGGTGTTCCCTGAGCACACCCATCACTGCTTCGCCCAGTGGTCATAGAATCATAGAATATTTAAGGCTGGAAAAGACCTCTTAGATCATTGAGTCCAGCCTATGACCTACCACCACCACTCAGCTAAACCATGCCACTAAGTGTGGCATCCGGTCTTTTTTTGAACACCCCTCACCCCTAGAGCACCCACCGCCCTGTCCNATGCATGTCTTATGCCACATGAGAGAAAGGGCTGCTGCCCATTAGGCTTATTTATGGAGAATTTCTCTTGCAGATGTGATGGCATAAGACACTGAGGGAGTGTTTAGTGGGTGCCATGGGGAATGAACCTCTGTTAGGATGAAGTCACTAATAAGATTTGTAGACCGTTTGGTGCTATGTGTTGAATTCCATGAGCAGTAGCTGTCTGTTTACTCCCCTGCCCCCAAAAATGCTTGAATCCTTTTTCTTGTCTTTCAGAGGTATTTTGCAAAACCCACTGGGCTTTTCTAATGAAAATCTGGAAATATTTTCATTATATACAGTAAAAAAAAAAACCCAACACTTTCCAATTGCTCAGTGCTTTGTTTTATCATGAAAACTGGGCCACTGGAAGCATTTAGCTGGCTGACAGCCTTCTCTGATGGGCACGTGTGGCAGACGTGTCTACTTGTGCTTGCATGGGCAGTGGGATGCAGGCAGAGCCATCACAAGGCGTGCATACTTACAGCAAACCAGCATGAAGGCTCCAGTAATGTAGAAACGTTTGCCTTTCTCGAGGGTGAAGAGCTGGACAATGAACATGACAAGTGCAATGACGGAGAAAATGATTGAGAGGATCATAAAGGCTTGCACGGCTTTGAGGGAAGCTGTAAACACACAGGATATAAATTTGAGAAGGTCAAATACCAGCCTTGGTATTGCGCACCAAGGTGCTGCAATTCATCACCACGATGCAAACGCAGTTGTAACTTACCTTCTTCATCACTGTTGACTGGCAGCTGGTCACAGGTGCTGTTGCACAGCAGCCAGAGCCCCGATGAGACCTGTCCAAAGTTGGAAGAAGCCACCATCCAAACCTGAAACAGCATGAAACAGTTGCGTCAAGGGGGAGGAGGGCTTCCTTGCTCTTCTGGCCGTTTGTCAGACTAAACCGCGAGAGGAGCAAGACTAGTCCGAGTGCCAGGAGGCCGACAGCTGAAAGTCAGCATGTGTCGGCAGCAGATGACCAGCCGAAGCCTTCCAAGAACCTGGAGGCGTTTGGCCCAGGCAAAACACGGGGGAACCTGTTGCCGTGACGGGAGGCAATCGCTCAGATCATCCTCCCCTCTCCCCGGGCTCGGCGGGGCGAACGAGCCGCCGAGCTGGCTGCGAGGGGCCCCCGACCCCNCCTCACCCCTAGAGCACCCACCGCCCTGTCCGCCTGCCAGCAGTGTAAAGGGCTAACTGCTGCTGCTTCTGCCGTGTCTTATCCATGGTGGTCTCTACTTACGTTGGAAATAGTGGAGACAAAGAGCATGATGACAGTGGCGATGTGAACCACAAAGATACCAGCCAGGAGCACCAACATCTTGGGTCCCTCCTTAGGTGTGTCACTGACACAGAGAGCTCTGGAGAAGAACAAAAACAGAGGGAGGAGGTGAAGGGAAGGGCTGAGTCAAAGAAAAGCATTACTATAAGCTTTATGAGAGAAAACAAATTGAACTTAAATCCATTCTGGAAGGATGTAGTCACAAAAAAAAACCCCATTGCTAAAATCCTTGTAGAAAGGGAATTGCTCAAGAGGTTAAAGAAAGCCTGGAGGTAAAGGAACCAGTTTGGGAGGAGATGTAGAGCATGGGCAGTTAGCAGGGGGGCATCTTAAAAATAGCCTTAGCATATACACAGGTTGCTTAAATTCCTGTGTGGCTACATAAAGTAAAAATGACATACTGCAGGCCTACCACCCAGAAAGAGGAGGTTTTGCCCACAGGATTCACAGAGGTCAGGAAAGATTCTCCTTTCCCATTTTCCTTTTTGCTTACATGGCTCAGCCTCTTCCAGCTGATCTGGGACACAACAGGTGGTGTGGTGTGGAGGACTATGTGCTCCTGGATGAGAAGTGGTCTCTAGTGGACTGAAGGGCTACCCCTACTCAATTGCCTGGTCCATTATGTGAAAAGGAGAATAACCAGAAGAGAAACACCACTGAGGTGTTGTGGGGCAGAGGAAGATGTTTAGGTTTGCAATGAAAACTGCCTGTTTCCCTTTTAAGATGGACGGATACAGATCA
The DNA here is from genome assembly GCA_013389965.1 of Todus mexicanus. Lineage (NCBI taxonomy): Eukaryota > Metazoa > Chordata > Aves > Coraciiformes > Todidae > Todus > Todus mexicanus. The sequence goes on from WEIS01016550.1 coordinate 31,101, forward strand.
GTTTATTACTGCAATAAGATTCACTTGTAATGCAAATTCCTCTTTGGTTTGCTTTGGGATTTTTTTGTTTTCTTTCTGCCTCTATAGCCTGCAAGCTTTTACTTTTTGTAAGATTCCATGTCACTGATGAACATATGATCGGAAATGGAGGGAAATGTGCTTTAGATAGCTCTCACAACACTGTTCATCAACGACTTCTCCCCTGAAAACAAAAAATATAAGGAATAAATCTAAGCTGTGAGAGAGAGTGAGCATATTTCCCCTCCTTCCAGGCATTTATTAATGATCATGTAGTATAGACACAGAAATCAGGCCAAAGAGTTTATTGGATCCACTCTATGCCCAGTGAGAGTCTGCTTCCTAGAAAGTTTAACAGAACTCTTGCCTTTTCTCTTGGTAGTGCTGGTACTGAAGAGCAGTATCAAGTATGTGATTAATGTTGGCTGTCAAGTTATTTTGGTCCAGCTGACTCAGGTAAGGTTTGATGCTGTCAACGTTTGTACAGGGTGTGGTAACATTGTCATGGAACTGCACAATTATGCTCTATGATGTCTTTAATGCAAACTGTAACAAAAGGCTTTATAAAGTCCCATAAATGTGGGGGTTTCTACTCAATGACTCCACCTTCTCTACTCCTGCCTTTTCTTTCATTGTGGCCATGTGTGGGAGTGTATTCCTGTAAAGTGCTGCAGCTATTCCTTGCACTGTTTTGAATAGAGTTTCCCAAACCACAGCAGGTAGGCAGGCCTCAGTGGCTTTTTGTCCACTTCAACATTAGCTGATCACCAGAAGGAATTCCTTGAGTTCAGGATCTCAGGGAACCAGCTCTGTTAGGTCACTCCTCCCACCCAATCGAGTTCACTCCTTAGAAGGCCAAATTAGATTTGGTGACTGCTCCAATCTTCTCAGCAAGAACTTGTCTGTTGTGAGGTTCCCTGGGAGAACTGTGGAGTTATTTATCCCTGGCTTGCTGAATATGGGCTGGGCTTGCTTGTCTGCTTTGAGATGTCCTAGCAAACTCCTCATGATCTAGGGCCTGATGTGCCTGTATGGCCTGGTCACTGTGCCCTCTCTTGTCACAGTACCTGCCTTAGTGATGATCTTGGAGAAAGTACAGCCTTCTTAAGAATCCCTCTCTGACTATAGTGGCAGTCATTTATGAGTTCAGCATTGCTAAAATCCAGATTCTCAATACTATATGCAGGCTACCACATGAACACACCTGACCTGACTGTTAAACCCCTTCTTTCCATTGACTATGAAAGAAGAGAGGTTTCAAAATGCTGGATGGCAACTGACATGGGTATCGCCACTGTACCTTGAGCTGAAAAGCTCTTGCTGTTGCCATGACTAAGTTATGTATCTGCAGCATGTGCCTTGATTCGAGCCTCAGAGACAAATCTGTGCATCCCTTTGACTACTTGGCATCCTTTTTGTCTGATTACCTTTGTTCTTACATAAACTGTAAGGAGTTCTCTTGCCACCACAGTGTGTTTGTTGACATACGCCAAATAGTGGCAAATTTGCCTGCTCTGAAATTTCCCTTTATTGAACAGTGGCTAAAACTTTCTTATTTCTTAGTTTTTAAAGAGACCATGGAAAAATACATCCATCTAATTCAGCAGACTTTTTTGCTGGTTATTTCTGAGGACCTTCAAAAAAACCCTGTAGTTGAAAGGCTAAAAAACCTACTTTCATGACAACCTAAAGGACTAGAATGTTCCTTTCAAATGCATTTTCTGTTTGCATTCACAAACGAAAATGAAGTATAAATGTTACTTTTCAATGTAAAATAAAAAAACCTCACACCCAGAACTTTGACCAAATCCTAAGAAAAAGCCCCGATCTTTTATTCCCTTTGCTTTTTCTGCCCCGTTCTTGCACTGCTTGAGAGCACTGTTAGTTCAGGTGCTTTCAGTGCACCTACTTCCTGAGAATGTCAGCACTTCTCCCTGAATACACACTCTATCAAATGCAAACTCCCCTGGGGATATGTGCTCACAGTTTAGTTTTAATTCTTTGTGAGTTAAAGCACAAGCCTTCCTCTCTATTCATTCACTTTCCCCTTCCTTCATCTCTCCCTGCCTTTTAAATAAAACACTAGAGAACAATCCCAAAGGAGCAGTGAGTGGACTAACGGCATTGCGATAAGTCACCTCCATCTCTGAGGGTACAGCACAGACTTTTCTTGCTATTAGACTGAGAAGCTGGCGAGAGCATTGGTGACTGACAGGATACTCTTTCCATTTGTTAAATATGAGACATCTTTCTCTGCTACAGGGTGGGGTCACATTGCTGAAGCAATAGGACACACTTGCATGCAAATGCCTTTTCTTTCCTTCCCCTACCTAAGCTGCAGCTGCATTTGGCGCTCCTCGGGCTCTTCTTGGGCTATGAGTCAGTCTTAGCCTTCCTAGAGCTGCCAGTGTTTTCCACTGACTCACCCCAAAGCTCTGAAAACCACAGTTATTTAACCCTGCAAGTATTCAGGACACTCAATTATTTAACCCTGAGTGTGTTCAGCTCTGTGGCCCCAACATAAGAAAGGCATGGACCTCTTCAAGCAGGTCCCGAGCAGGATCACAAAGACAATCAGAGGGCTGGAGCACCTCCCCTATGAGGACTGGCTGAGGGAGTTGAGATATTCGGCCTGGAAAAGAGAAGGCTCTGGGGAGACCTTATAGCGACCTTCCAGTACTTAAAGGGGGCCTACAGGAAAGATGGGGAGAGGGACTCTTTATCAGGGAGTGTAGTGATAGGATGAGGAGGGGTGATGGTTTCAAAGTGAAAGAGGGTAGATTTATATTAGAGATTAGGAAGAAATTTGTTCCTGTAAGGATGGTGAGGCACTGGAATGCATTGCCCAGAGAGGACGTGAATGCACACTGCCTGGAAGTGTTCAAGGCCAAGCTGGATGGGGCTTTGAGCAGCCTAATCTAGTGGAAGGTGTCCCTGCCCAGGGCAAGGGGCTTGGAACTAGATGATCTTTAAGGTCCCTTCCAACCCAAACCAGTTTATGATTCTCAACAACCAGTCAAGCAACCAGGTTGTGCATACTGCATTGAGCCTCCTGGCATATCTTCCAGAGACCCCAGCTAAGCCAAGAAAAACAGAACTTAGACATGAGAGCAGAATGACTACTGAGGTAGGAGAGGCTGGTGCGGCAGGAGTGAAGGTCATGCACCTGCTGAACAGCCTGTGTGAGTCAAGAGAAGATCTTGCATTGATGACAGCAAACTGAGTTTCCTTTTCCTGGGATGATGGATGAGGAGAAATAACAAGCCACACCAACAGTAACCATGAATAACAATCACCATAGCAGCCTTCAGTATAAAAAAAATGCCTACAGATAAGCATGACAGATTCTTATCTGTGTAGAGACTATTTCACTGATCATGCAGGAGTACACATACAGGGGAACAACGCATAGTTCTGCTGCATCCTAGTACAAGTTCAAGCAGGCAAGCACTATTCATTAAAAGCTAAGACCAAGTCTGCTTGTGCAGGCAAAGTGTAGCCACCCATATCACTCTTCTGTCTACTTAAGTGTTTTGGATCTTTCTATCTGGAGGGCAATCCAGAGAAGTAAGTCCTTGCTCTTGGTTTGCTGCTTAGCAAAGCGTCAGGATGGAATGCAAAGTGCTACTTGGATATATGACAAAGACCAACAGTATAGTTCCTCAAATATAGGGAGTGGGTTACTCAAGAGAGTAAGATAGATTAGGTAGTGGTCCTTTGCTTTTAGCGGAAAGTGCACTGAAGTGAAAGGGTTGGAAGAGAAACATACAGGATATTTCTGCAGGAATGATGGGGTTGTTTAGAGTGAAAAATCAGAGCACTCTCAACTAAATCGGCTAAATATTTCAGACCTGAAGTGTTCTTAAGGGTTGTAGTTCATCTGATTTCCATTCCCACTCTCCTCTCTGAATGGAGGATCCTGCTTGAGACTGGCTCTCCCAGAGTTAGTTGGTGAGGCACGTTGTGAGAGATGCTGACTGAAGGGAGAACTCAGCCAATAGCCTATAGCAGCCTATATGCCTGGCTAACAGAGGACATCTAAATAACACCACCTGTGAGCACCATGGTGACCTCTGGCTCCTCTAAAACTCAGTATTTCAGCTGAAGTTCCTTAAGTTTTCAATTTCTCAACATGGGAAAGATGGCATTTCAGGGAAAATGCAAATGCTTTTGGCCAGAATATCAACAAAAATCTCTGTTGATTGAAAGCAACAGAGATGAAAGAAATTCTGCCTTCCCCAGCTGCTGCCAAAGAACATAAGGAATGCAGGAGTAAGTCAGACCAGTGGTCTGTCTCAGTATAGTTTTGATGGCAGCAGTAGGAAGTCCAATATTTAGAGATAGCACATGAACCTGACCTTTGTCTGGAGTGGCATAGAGTCGAAAAAGGAATACTGGTGATTCAAACCAGGGCCAAGGCCCCTTGGAAAGGAAGGGGAAAAGTGAAAAGGATGGGATAGAAAATATAAACTGATTGATATTGTTTGACAACCATAAACTGCCACCTCTGTTACTTATGCATTCCTCGGTGCAAAGCTAACCTATAAATAACAATGCTGCCATGATGCCACCAGTAAGAGAAACCTCAGAGTGCGATAAAGCCTTCTGCAGAATTTGGAGATCTGCCTTTTGACTGAGCTGAGGCCCTGACTGCATCTTAGCTCTGCTACAATTTCACTCCTTGTCATTGTGTGCAATACAAGCATAAGTCCTCATCGTGCCCAGGATCATTTCGCAGGATGCAAAGATGTGAAGATCTCTGTGATATTCTGGTGGCAGGGTGACTTTTGATCCATCACTTTGTTACTAGAAAGTTCATGACAACTTCAAAAAATCACAGGGAGGGATCTTTTTGCTTTCATTCTTTGCTCTGTTTGTTGCTTCAGATCCAGCTGAATCCAGAGTCCTTGCTGACTCCAGGCCAGCATTGCTGTCGACAACCTGGTTTTGACAGAGCGGCATGACTCAATTTACAAATCAGATGCTTTTTATAGACATCTGGATGAGCAAGCTGGTGCCCCTGGAAAGAGATTTCGTGTATGTGGGAAAGAGGTTGGGAAGGAGGTGTGCATGAGCACACGGAGACCTTTGGAGCCTCTGATTTATGGCAGTTGAGAAGATTTTGTCAATGCATGGTGGTGGCTGTGGTGATCATATGGGGTACAGTGAGGCTGTAAGAATGGCAGATCAATGTCGACCAAAAGGAAAGTGTAGAGCAGCCTGAGGGGTGACAACTGAAAATAAGCTTGAGTAAATGGAAGATTTTGTCTGGTTCTTGGGAAGCATTTCTTGGTGGTATGGTCTCCAAGGGATCAGAGGAATTACCTTCTCAGAGGAGTGGTAAAGCCTCAGCATATGAATCATTTCTTGTGGGACCAGAAAAAGTCCTGAAGAACACACCCTTGGTAGGAAACCTCCACTCACTGAGGGATCTATGGGGGAGTCACAAAAGATGACAAGCAAGGCTCTTCCAGCTCTCGTGCTCATGATTCATATGAGAGTGGGGAAATATCAGCACTCCTAGGGCAGACAGTGAGATATTGGCATTTTCTGCAGAAGAAACCACCCTCAAGCACTCAGCCATGTGACAACAACTGAAACTCCAAAGCTTGCTTGGTAGTAAAAAGGGGAAGAGACGGCTGCCTGGGGCCTGGCAGGCAGCCAGCAGCTGCTGCTGGAGGAAAACACTGTCACTCCTCACGCTAGATGCACCAAGGAAGGGCTGGGACTCCTGGGCAGTGAGTAAGAGGGAGGGGTGGGCAAGGGGACCTCAGAGCTAATGGAAGGACAGAAGTGTTCCTCTGCACCTTTGGAGGTGTGATGGGGAGCACCCTCAACCCTTCGTGCCTTGGAAGGTCCCTGGATGAGTTAATTAGACACAGGAGTTGCTGGGACTTGCAAGGGTACAGACAAGATGCCAAGATACGCGAGAAACGTTTGTGGGAGGACCGACGGTCTGAGCAATGACGTGGTGTGTGTCGGGGTGTGCGTCTGCAGCTCCCTGTGGCTCCCTCTGTGAAAGGGAGCATGTATCTGAGGTTTCCCTGTGAGCAGAGCTGAACTGTGTGTATGAACATGTGTCTGTTTGCTTCCTTATGGGTGTGTGTATCTGTGCAACTTTGACACTGACAGTGTCCATGTGAGAGAAACCACCTGACAGCTCTGACAGGAAAGTTCAGGTTACAGTGTAGAGTAAGCGAAAGTGCACAGATTATTTCTGGTGGGACTTCCTGCTTTTCCTCCTTGTAACAGCCTTTAGATAGAGATGGAATGTCTGTGGAGCCCACATCAGCTGTGCTTTTAGCTGCATTTTTAAATTAAAACTGCAATTATCTAATTTACATAGACAGTTTTGTAAAGATCTTCCCTTTTTCTTTCTTTTTTTC
>WEIS01016551.1:0-14646 GCA_013389965.1 Todus mexicanus
TTTGTGCTCAAGATACATATTCACACAAGAGCTCTGGAAGTCTGGACCTGGACTCTGCTTTCAGTTCACTAATGTTTCTGCATATGTTAAATTCCATTTTTGCTCAGGTTTTTTCACAGACACCCAGGCCCATGGTTGTTTCTTTATGTCTCCTGCATTTTAAGCACTACAGGAAGACTGGAGCTAATAGGTAAGTTCATTCTGAGAGCTGGTATTAAAGGAAATGTTAGGACATTTTAAAATTATATATTTTATAGTGAGGGTAATTTACTGGTCAGTGAGGCAGTTCCTCTACCTGAGAGTGTTTTCTCTTTGATTAGGTTAGGCTTTCCAAATAAAATGTTTTGTAAAATAACACGAAGCATGACAATTTTCATGTTGTTTGGCCTTGGTAGAAATGGAACAGAAAATAGAAAGTGGGTTTAAACTTGTCAAGCTTATGCAGAGATTAGCATATTTCTTGTTATTTCTCAGCAGGTCGCTGCAAAGATCTCTGTTTCCATTAGGGCAACTCCCATTGAGTCTAAATTCTCTAAATGTTAACAAAGAAACAAGATCCTAAATATTTATAGATTTAGCAACTAACAAACGCTATTTCTTTCTCATCCTTGTTACCCTCATTTATAAAAACCTTTTGCTTTTGTGATTTGTGGCAAGTGCTGTCCACATAATGGGATTTTTGCACACAATTCCAAAAAGAACATGTTAGAGGCCATGGGAACTGATTGTACAATCTCAATAGCAGTGGTTCCTTCTGATTCTCTACTCTATAAATCCCCAACACTAGTTAATGGATTCATAAAACAAGGGACCATTAGCTCATCTGGCCTGATGGCCCGTATATCACAAGCAATTGCACCTTATGCAGTACCCTTTACCAAACCCAGCAGTGTTTATTTTTGGGTAAAGTGTGTTTGCCAAAAAGATATTGAGTCTTGGCTTCAACACACCATGGTAGGAAGAATCAGCAACTTCCACAGTAGACTGTATCATTAATTTCTTGGCTAAATTGCTTTCCTAGTTAAAAGATATGGCTTATTTCTTATTTGAAGTTGCCCAGTTACAACTTCCAGCCATTGCTTCTTGTTATATATTTGGTAAATTAGAATTTGTTAATACTATTGTCACCATGTACTTTGCCAAAGAAAAGGCAAGGGTTAGAAGAATGACTATTTCAATAAAAGAAACTATTCAAGTGCATCTCAGTGAGACATTTCTTTGCCTCATGTTTTTCTAGAGTCAGTGGTTGCTCTAACAAACCTGGGTAATCTACCCTACCTGTGAGAGGTAGATTAATCCATCCATGGTTGCTCCTTTGCCAGTGGAATACTTGACATGATGTAAAACTTTCAAGTACTGTCAGTTTCACAGTTAGAAGTTTATCTGCAGAAGAAAAAGTGCAAATCTACTATCTGAAGATCATATCAGTTTTCCTCATTTGAGATTTCTGAACTCTGCACAGTTTAGTTTTAGGCAGGTTGCTGTTTTCCTCCTCCAAAGACAAGGCACTGGACCTGTTGAGAACTGGATAATGATTTAACATGTCCCTGCAGACTGAGTTGCCTTCTGCTTCTCTTTGTCATCCTGCTTAATCATTACCATTCCTCTTCTTCGGTTTTTGCTTTCTTTAGTTCTCTTGAGTCTATGACGCTGGCCTCCGGGTATAGTTGTTCAAGATATCTTTGTTAACATACATGGGATGTAGCACGAGATTATCCTATTTTCTCCCCAGATGGAGATACATTAAAATCAGTGCAACTCAATGTGGGATTGAGCAATTCAGGTATTTTGAGCAGGATCATTTTAGCCTTTTTAGTCCTTAGTCCTGCTGTTCATAAAATAAATGGCTTTCACATATAAACTTAGATTTTCCTCAGAAGAACTGAACTACTAATCATAAGCTATTACAAATAAAGAAAAGTGATTTATCTCCCAAAGAAGAGAAATCACAGAAGGGAGGAAATGTAATAGTTAACATAGCAACAATTCTTGAACTAAGTGAAGTGAGCAAAAATAAATGTGGAAAATGGAACTATTTTTACATATTTAAGAAAGTAATAATATAAATTTGCAGAGAAAAGCAAAACAAATAGGAAGCCAGGAATTATGGGAAACATTACTTACTATCTATGAGAGATGAACTGACCTCTTTAGACATATTTATTTCAGCATCAAATGAATGATTAAGGACTTTTTAAAAAAGTTGACTAATTTGTAATTTCTTATTTAATTTGAAATAAATTTTGTATCCTTTTGCTTTATTCTATGTTAATGACTTGGATGTAAGAGTGATGTCATTTACGAGATACCAGGATGATTATATATTCTCCAATATGAACACAGATTGCTGAGTAAACTTGTTCTTGGAAATTGAAATTTATCCTGATGATGTACTTCTGCCCAAAAATTGCATTTGTCTTATTGGCAGTGTTCTCTCATATGCGAATACAAGAGCTGCCATGCTGAATCACTGCAATGTCCTATGCAGTTCAGTCTTGTACATAAAAATCAAACTAATAACATTCTAAAAAGATGTATTTTAAACAGAAATGATCTGCTTTGATTTACTGAGCCAGGATCTAGATTTCAGCAGTGTCTTGTAGCAATGAGTTTCACAGTCAAGTTGTGGTCTGTTTAGAATTTTTTCCCTCCATTGTGGAAGTATCCACTTCCAGTTGCATTGACTGTACTTGTGATAGGTTGATGTGAGTCATGAGATTCCAATAGTGGCTTTGTTCACAGCCAAGAGGATATAACTTTAATTTCTCTTTGGATTCCAAAGGAATCTGGGAAATTGAAAGATATAAGCTGACAATCGTGGTATGACTACTGGGGTTTTCTACCCTTAGTGCTTATAGCTTTGCCTTGCAGAATAGTGTTAGTGCTAGATGGTTTCTAAATTGTGAAGTTGGAGCACTGGCTCCTCCCTGGGCTATTCCCTTATAAACAGAGGGTTCTGTCTCTTCACACTTCACTAGCAAAAAGAAATAGATGGGGGGGGCTGCACAAACCCAATCCACATTCCTGTCCCTTCTTTTTGTTTGGCAGTTGAGTCTGGGTAGCTGTGCGGACAGGTGGTCTGCTTCCCAGTCCAGTGGAAAGATAACCAAGGGAGGCAGGAAGGATGGGGCAGGGAAAAGGGAAGGAATGTCCATGAGATCCACTTCTGTAGTCCTCACTTCCACAAACTCGCTCACCAACAATGATATATCTCAGATATATAAACTGAAGTGGATAGAGTGATCCAATCCCTCTTCTCTGTCTCAGTCATTATCTTACATATTTCTTTATGTTTAGTCTTTTCCTTTCTCTCTGGAGATGGACAGTCAAAATATTTTCATCCTTCCCAGTCTTGCTGCCCTTCTTTGAATATTCTGTTTTCTAGTTCTGCTATTTTCGTCTGGAGAGTGAGTGACCGGAGTTGCACACAGTGTTCTAGAGACAGGGTAACAGTGATTTATGTAAGGGCACTGAAGTACCTTTGGTTACATTCAGGGTGTGTATTATCTTCATCCAAAGGACTGTTCCTCCTGTCTTAGAGTTCCTGAAAAGTTCTCAGGATTTAATAATGTGGTTGGTACAACGCCTGCTTAAATGTGTTGTAGCCCACAGCTAAAAGACACCATTTGTATAAGTATTCTCTCTTCCCTGTCTTCTACTTTCTTGTGGCTAATACAGATACAGAGTTGGAAAAAGTCTTCTGCTCGATTTTCAAGTTCCCTGCCAGCTCCCAGCCTCATGCCTGTGCTCCCTCAGCCCTGCCCCATAACTGGCTGCTAATCACAAGATGGTAGAACTCTGACCAGCCCTGACTGATGCAGGGGCAAAGTCCCTGCTCTATCGATGGGTCCATGTGCCATCATTGAATTATATGGGGTCTATATTCATTCTGAGTAACTTCAGATATATGCAGTATAAATCAACATATTCAATGTGAACTCTTTTCATTGTCAGTATGGAGAAAGAGGCATTTTCAAGGCAAGAGCCTGTTTGAGTTGCAGACTTCAGACTAAGAGGAGTTGTGCCTTTGAAGTGCCCCTCTTGGACACATCCACACTTTAGACGTCTACATCTGGCAAGATGAATCCTACCCTGACTCACAATCTCCATCTGAATTACTACTGTTCTCTCTCTTCTCCTTTCAGAGTGCAAATCCTTTATTCCTGCCCAACTCTGGTGCTAAGGTGGATTGATTTTAATTGGGCATATCAGACATAACACAGCAAGAAATAAGCAATCAAAGCTGACCTCATAGATTTTGCTTCTACCTTCTGTTAATCTTTTCCTTCGTGACATCAGAAAGCAAGATAAATGGCCAGTGTTCTTTCTCTTTCTTTCCACTTTTCAAGTGGTGCTTGCAGATTTCATTAACCTTCCCTTTTTGAATATTACATCTCACTTTTTGTTATTATAAAAGCAAACCATTAAAGTAGTGTCTGGTATCTTCTCTAGATAAATAGGAATACACAGCATATATATGTATATTTCGCTTCACATTACTGTCATGGAAAAGGGGATATTTTATGTTATGCTGCTATCTTAAGACATTAATAGCATACTTATTATTCTCATATGCCTGACACCTGAGGGTTTCGCTAGCAATTTACATTCTCTTTATCCCCAGGGGTAGGAAAGGCAGTTCAAAAGACCTGATGGTAGGTGCATTCATCCATCACGTTTGGCTGCAGAAATAGCTAGCTATTACTCTTCAGAGCTGTAACTCTTCTAGGAGTCTTATGCTGTTAGCTCTCATTGCAAAGCAGCATTGTACCTGGAAAAAAGGAGCCAGAAATACCTGAAATTCAGAGGAAAAAACTTGTGGAGGTACCTGTTCTGAGCGTGCGGTGCCGTAGTGACGTATTTTGCTGTTTAAGAGTATTGATTTCATTATTTTCCCTTCCTTCACCCAACTTCTCCAGGCGTTGCTCTGACTCCTCACCTCTTCATTTACAGGGGTTATTCCCAACATTGCAGTGGACCTGTGCTCTCTTCTTTCTCATGAAGAACAGTGACAGTGGCACCTACAAAGATACATTTGCCTCCAGAGGCATCACCTCTCATATGGCCAGAACAAATGCCTTGGGATTGATTTTGGTGGCTGAGATCTGCCACTATTCTTACAGGAACCATAGGTTAGAAGACCCCTGTAGCGTTTCGCATCAGATTTGAAGAACTCTTACATTTGGTACCAACAATAAGTAACAGTCTTCGGCAAGTTTTGTTGTTGATCTTTCTGGAAAAAATTAAGAAATACCCTGGCAGCTTCTGGAGGCAGCAGAACTCAAAGGGGAGCTTTGACATGCCTTGTGCTTCTGTGTGTTGTTCTTCTCATCTGTAGCATGGGGATGGTCATCTGTTTCCAATCTAGGATGATGCAAGAGTTAAAAAAAATAGGTAAAAATTCTATACCTCTTGCTTGAAATTAATGTTGTACTTGAAGGATTTAAACTTTGTAACTTTTTTGTCTGCATCTTTACTTACATTATTCTGAATACAGTGCTGTCTGATCCATCCTGAGAGCAGCTGGTAAGAAAAAGTTGTGTTCCCTGTCTAGGGAATATAAAGAACAAGAGAACAAAGACATGTGAATAGCACTTGTAATCAGTATATCCAGCCTGTCTACCGACATGCTGACCATCAGTGCTGATGGGAGTTAGATGACAGGAGGAAGATTGGAAAACATCTTCGCCCTCGTTGACTCTATTGGGAGGTTGTGTAGAAATAGTGAGTGTTTCTAGAAAAAACTGTCTCACAAAGGAGAGCTTTTGATTCATTGAATCACAAACACAGGTTTAGGAGATCTTTTTGGCTGAGAGTACTTTTACACTGCCTAAGACTGTCAAAGAAGTTGATAAACAGAGAGAGAAATGATAAATGGGAAGGAGTTCTGGAGAGAGGCTGCTGGGATTTGTGTTTTATTTTTGTGGAGCTGCTTCCTTGGTGAGCTCCAAGGAACTGTGAGCAGCACAAAGAGGACAAGATCATCTCCGCTCCTATGCAGATGATATGAGTGAGCATCTGTAGTTAGGAAGAGAAGGATTAGCTTCCATGGGGCTTCTGTATTTCTTTCGCATAGATGGGTTAGCAGCTGTGGGGAGTAAGGGGTGGGAGAAGGACCACCAGCTTTAACCCTCTGTTTCTCTCCAGCATATCAAACAGAAGCAAGGAGCAAGCATGGAGGGAAATATTATTTCCCATTTATCTATAGATGATAACAGATGCCTCTCATGAGGGAACAATTAGTCGTCTTCAAGACAGAGTATGTTCCAAGGTTTGCTTTCTGCTAAGGAGATACTGTACCCCTAAATGAGCAGAGGATCCTGCCTTGCAAGGAACTGGGAAGATTAACAGAAGTGGAACTGGTAGAGGATAACGTAAAGGTTAGAAATAGGGGATAATAGTAACAGAAAAGATCCAGCTTGGAAAATGCAGTCTCATACATCTGGGGAAAAATAATTGGAGACTCAGCTGCTCTTCAGGAGAGAGATACTTAGCGAGCACTACAAATGAAAAAATCCCCTAGAGATAGCAGTGGGAAACCAATTAGATGTGGGCTTGTATTGGCACTAAAGAGTATGATTTTGGGGCTACACACAGAGACAAACCCATTATCTTCCAGGGAGGTGATGATCCCGCTGTATATGGCACAGGTGGAACACTATCTCTATCTCTGGCGTATCAGTGCCAGACTGACGTGGACAAACGGGAGGGAATTCAGAGAAAAGTGTTATTAGGAAAGGGCCAGAGAGAAATTTTTTATGCAAGAAAGATTAAAAATGTATTTTATATGTCTTGGTGGTGATTTGAATTAGAAAGTCTAACATTCTACAAAAACGTGAAGGCAGTAAATAGCAAGGAGAAAAAATATATTTAGGGTAGCAGAGTAGGTATAGGTATAGAGGGTAAAATAGATCAAGGAGAACATAGGCAAGAGAAAATTATTTGAGGACAAGACTGATATATATGATTGTGAAATGGCTTTGAGAGGGCAGTGGTAGACACCTATGATGGACACATTTCAGTATCATCAGGAACATGCAGGTATGTTCAGGGTGTCTTGGATGTCAGAGCAAGCCTGGCCCAGCAGCACAGAGCTCCAAACATCTTCCAAACCTGACTTGTTTACCTGTTTATGCTTCTTTACACAAGTATAGTTCTACTTCTCTTCTTCAGTGTCTTCCAGAGGAAGCCTGGTATGTAAGAGGACATAGAGGACAAGGGTGTCCTGCCAAAGCTATCTGTTTCGCTCCTGGCTCGGACTCAGATCCCTTTCTGACTGGTGCCAGACATGATCCCTCTTCTGCTGCTTAAGAGAGCAATTCTTCCCTCTCTCTCTTGTGCTCTTTCTCTTGGTCATACTAAAGGCCACAGAGGTCCACTAGTTTTCCTACCACATGACTGGTCTTCTCTTTCCAGAATCAACAACCAGAATATCACACCTAGTTCCTGCTGCAGTCTTTGCCCTGATGAGAGCTGTGCTTCTTCTCCTTCTGCGTCCTCAAAAACAAGCCTGAGCATGAGGGCCTGATTATGCCATTCAGGGATCTTTTTTCCCTTCACTGATGCTGTTCATCTGTGATATTTCTGTTTTACTCAGAAGCGCTGCAGGGCTTGATGTGTGTTTAGCACCACTGCACAAATTCACATCTTCTTGGCTCCAGCTTTACTGCTAGGGTGGAGTTGGAGACTGGCATCCTACAGCATCACTGGGGCAGGGACTGTGGACCCAGACTGGGCTGAAAGGGTGTCCTGGGTCAGGGGGAGAGTAGGAGAAGGCCTGGGACTTCACCCACAGTTCAAGATTTCTAAGCAGAACCCTTTTGATTATTTGTGATATCTATGGAGATTTTTTTCCTGTTGTTTCTATGGAGACTATGATGCCTTCTTTGATTGTAACTTTTATAGGGGGATTAGTAGGAGTGTGTGGCCTTTCACTGCATCTCAGTGGTTGAGCTCAAGTGTAGTGTGGTAAGCGGAGGTCATTAACATTTGATAGCTGTATAGGGACCTTTGTATTATTCAGCAATTAGTATTTTTCCCTCTTATGAAAAACACAAAGAACAGTAGAGCATCACTAGGGGGATGAACAAATTAATATCACACACACTTTAGTGTACTGTTTATCAATGAATGGCAACCCACTCATGCTTACGAGGACACAATTACTTAGCTCTGTTTCTCCCTCCCTTGTTTCAGTTTTATTTTATAAACAAACAAAAAGACAACAGCCCACCCAGCAAGGATTTGATTTTGGCTGTGAACTTGTGGGGATCTCTGAACTAAAATTATTCATGGTGATGTGTCTAGTTTCTCAAAAGCACAAATTGGGGTGGAGGGCTCAGCCCTAGCAAACAAATCTAACCCCATTTTGAAAGAATCTGCACTCCAAACCTGAACGCAGCACTGCAAAGCCTTGTGTGTTCACTAGCAGCTGTGACAAAGCTACTCTTGACTATGGAAAAGTATGAGCTAGGAAATGGTCAGAAGATACTTCTCGACAAAAAATGAAACAATCTCTGGGGTACATGTAATGTTTGTTTCAGAAAGCGTTGCCTAGCCACTACCAAACAGACCATTTCACTCGCAAAATCCACAGGGTGAAATTTGCTTGTTAAATTTTAGCTGTGTGACACATCCTGTAAGGCACAAATGAGCAACACAATTATTTCAAAGCATTAAATGCTGAAGTCCAGAGAGTAAAAAACAGAAGACTTGTCTTCTCTCTCTTCTATTTTTGTACATTTAAACTCTAGCTCTTCCTGCTTTCTCAGCAGTGCAAGGACCTGTAACACTGCAGCACACTGTGGATGTGCTGTACAGAGAGGAAAAGATTAGACGGGATCGTGACACGTGTCACCAGGATGTCCCCTGTGAGCCATCCACACAGAAGCCTCTGGCATAGCTTGAGGAGGCACAGGGTAAAATGTGAAAGTTACATCCACCTTGTTCTATCATAGAAACAACACCTGCTTCTGGTGAGCTGCAGCATCCGTATCACAAGGATGGGGCACTGGGAGGCAGTGCCTAGTTCTGCTCTTGTGGCACAAGCAACACATGAAGGAGAGCCTGATCTGTGCTGCAGCATCTTCAGTAGCCCCTCAGCTGCCAGAAACAGCGTATACCACTCAATTTGTGAAACCTCGAGTAGGACATGCCTGTTGTTACTGTTGTCTTTAATTTGCAGTTCAGGGCTTGACAAGGAATGATTATTTTTCTGCTGCATATGGTGAACAGGCTGATGTAGTGGATTGACCTTGGCTGGAAACCAGGCGCCCACCAAGCTGCTCTATCAGTCCTCCTCCTCAGCAAGACAGGGGAGAAAAAAAATGTAACAAAAGGCTCATGGGTTGAGATAAGGACCGTGAGAGATCACTCACCAATTACTGTCACGGGAAAGACAGACTTGACTTGAGGAAAATTAGTTTAATTTCTTATGAATCATATCAGAGTAAGGTAATAAGAAATGAACCCAAATCTTAAAACACCTTTGCACCACCCCTCTCTTCTTGCCAGCCTCAACTTTACTCTTGATTTTCTCTGCCTCCTCTCCCTCAAATGGTACAGGGGGACAGATGATGGGGGCTGCGGTCAGTTCATCACATGCTGTCTTTACTGCTTCTTCCTCCTCGATTCCTTCCCCTGCTCCATCATGGGGCATCTCCCATCTGAGACAATCCTTCATGAGCTTCTCCAGTGTAAGTCCTTCCCACAGACTGCAGTTCTTCACAAACTTTTCCAGCTTGGGTCCTTTTCACGTGGTGTATTCCTTCAGGAACAGACAGCTCCAGTGTGGGTCTCCAATGGGATCGCAAGTCCTGCCAGAAAACCTGCTCCAGCATGAGCTCCTTTCTCCATGGGGTCGCGTGTCCTGCCAGTAGCCTGCTCTGTTGTGGGCTTCCCATGGAGACCCAACCTGCTTCAGGCATCCTTCTGCTCTGGCATGGGGTCCTCTATGAGCTGCAAGTGGACATCTGCCTCACCATTAACCTCCATGGCTTGCAGGGGGACATCCTGATCACCATGGTCTTCACCACAGCCTGCAGAGGAATGTCTGAACTGGTACCTGAAGCACCGCCTCACCCTAATTTTCCACTGGTGCCTGCAGAGTTGCTTCTCACGTATTCTCACCCATCTCTCCAGCTGTAATTGCTGTTACACAGCAGGTGTCCTTCCTCACCCTCTCCCCCGCTGCTTAAATACGTTATCACAGAGGCACTACCCCCATCATTGATGGGCTTGGCCTTGGGCAGTGACGTGTCCACCTTGGAGCAAGCTGGCATTGGGTCTGTTGGACATGAGGGAAGCTTCTAGCAGCTTCTCACAGAAGCCACCTCTCGAACTCCCCCACTACCAAAACCTTGCCAGGAAAACTCAGTACAGCTGTGAAGAGCAGATGTGTTTTGGGAAATCTTAAGTGTTCATGGCAAGCCAGAAATAGGACAGGTCCTAAGCCCTGTGATGACATGCTACACCTCCTTCAATCAACCTTTTTCATTGCAAATTGCTTAGACTTTGTTTGGTTTTTGTTTGTTTTTAATTGTAGTGCATATCAGGTGTATGTTACGAAGGCTGAAAATCATAAAATGAGAGATAAAAAGTAATTCTTTAAGACAAGCAAAATTCAATACTTGCAGTTGTAGCTGTTACTTTGGAAATAAACCAGCCAGTAGTCACTAAACACCAGCTTGTATAACATTTCAGAAAGGAAAATCTCTTCCATCTAATTTGTTGAACTAGGCGTTGCTTAGGACTGCGTTATCAGAATATGCAAACCCACAGTATCACTAGTGATACAACTGTGAGAAAGTACTGGGGTTTGGGAAATAGTGGAAGAGAAGGACCATGCTACAGACCAAATGCTACCCTGAGACTCTCAATAGCAACCTGTAGGCCAAGGAGATGCTGATATGGATTCCCTGTGTGCAGGCTGCCAATTGTAACCGTCTTCAGGGAAAATGCATGCAGCCTGCTTTGTGCTTGTAAGTGTAACATATTACATTTGAGGAATGAACAGGAGGGTGAGAAAGAGTGGTTGGAGTTGGATATTCTCTGGAAAACAGTAGCCAGGCTTCTTGATCTTAAAAAACATGATATTGTCCAGTATTTCAAAGAACAAAAGTTTGGATCTGTAATCACCATAGATAAAATTTTATTGTCTCAATAGTGACCTTTGCATTGAAATAGCAAATAAATACTTTCCTAGTAACATGAATGTGACCTGAAGTGTACTTGTACTCCTAGATTAGCATGATTTTGGTGACTGGCAGCATAGCAGTCTTACTGTTTGGTTTGCAATGTAGCTTGGGGCAGCTGACCCATGACTGCCTTATTTCTTAGATATATTCTATCTCTGTGTCTCTTTGTTTTGAAAACAGATATGAAAAAGTGTAGGCAGTATTTTAATAGATAGGAACGGTAAAGCAGAGTTAACAGAAGGAATTACTAAAAGGTGGTGTTAGTGACATCCCTGTGTCCAAAGTGGCAAAAGGGTTCAGTAAGGATTACAGCTATCAAAACAGTGGGCAGGATGTAGTTGACTTCCTACTGCCTTTATATTCAGCGTCTGTTAGTTCTTAGCTGTTTCTTACCTTCTCTTGATCATCCTTTGGGCTCCGTAAGAGCTGTGTATTATTTTAGAGATATTGTGTTTTGTCTATTGCTGGTAGAAAAGTTCTTGGGTATAAACAGCGTATTGTGTTAGGTCCAAGATACACAAAAGAGTGTGGGGGAAGAATGACATTAGTAAGGATCCTCCAGCAACTGCATCTGTGTGAAGACAAATGCGTTGACACTGCTCATGCAATGCTGACACATTGGCATTCATGTTAGGATTTGCTTTATGAAGTAACAATAAAGTGTGTCACAAAATAAAATAGGATAGAAATATTTACAGCTTGAAGTCCATCTACAGCTTCATGTCATAAAATCTTTCCCATGAACCTCCAAATGATCCTAAATTCTGTGGCCTTTGGAGAAGCTGGGAACTGTATTGGAATCAAACTTTGCAGGTGAAGATCATCCCTCTTGACTTCTAATACCTTATTGCACAAGTAGTTCTGCATCCAGCGCTGGATCTCTTCTGTGATTTCGATCAATTTTTGGAGAAACCATTAAAATGTTTAGTGGCTGGTTATATAAACATCAATGGCAACTGTATCAAATTGGCTTAAAACCCCTTAATATGGATTTGGATCTTACTCCAGGCTCTGGTTTGAAAATGTTGATCAGTAATAAAAGTGACTAATGATACCTTTTATTATGGATTCCAATAATGCCTGAGTACACAATCATCAAGTAAATGGAATTTTTCTTCCCATTATCTTCACCTGAAAGAGGACTGAGCCATTAAATCAACCTAAATAATAAACATCTAACACTCCCCAGGAAAGTGTTTGCAGCTGTCTTCTTCCACCACGCGTACTGTGAGAATTCCATTATAGTAAATTGAAGCTGTTAGTGTCACAATATTGCCATCATTACACGTTCAAAATATGAGTCAGATCCCCAGCACTCCTTGATGTTCTAATATCGTAAATGAGTGTAGTGTTTTACTTTCAATTGTGGTTTCCAAGCCTTCAGAGGTTTTAACAGAGTGTGAAATTTCAAGGGTCACATCCAGACTGGAGTAGTGCTACAGCCACATTCCACATTCCTTCTTCCTCTTGCCCACTTGTGGGGCTTCCATTTACCTTCTCCTTCCAGGTTTAAGAGGATTTTCTCTGAACTATTCTGTCTCCCAGCCTCATCACCACTGCCTGCTGTCTTTCACCACTTTCTCATCTTTCTTGTTTTTTTCTGCCCATCTCCTAACCATGATTCATTTAATTTTCTGTGTGCTTCTCTTCTGCTTGTAGCCCTGATTTGATGTGAGGGGCAGTGGGTACCTCCTCTACCCCTCCTGGTGAGTTGTAGAGAAGGGCAGCTCCCTTTCCGGCTTTAGCTGTTTTAATGATAAAAGAAGAATGGTGGTCTTTTTGAGTGAGGAGCAACTAATGAACTGATAGCCCTTCACAATGCTAGAAAATCACTGAAGCATGCAGCATCTGAGGTAGTGAAAAAATTCAATGTTTCTTTTTGCACTAAGAGGCTTGACAAAAGGGACTTGGAGCAGAACAAGCATTTTACATTTTAGCAGATACTTTTGCATGTCCTCTTGACTCTCTCTTACTTCACATTGCAACTGCTTTCTGTTGCTTCTTCCCCTGTGTCCCAGGTTCAGCTGGGTTGGGGCTAATTACCACAACCAGCTGCTAGCCTGATCATCCGGGAAGGCACTGCAGCTGGGAAGGGCCACAGTTTTGGTAAGCAACCCAACCAGCCAGTAGGATCGTTGATACCTTATGAGTCACACCCCCTATATAAAGGGAGGGCTGGTTGGGCACGAGATTATTTGCAACGAGCTCTAGTGTGGGGCTTGTGTCTGTGGCTCCTGTGGGGACAGAGCTGTGTGTTGGGCATAGGTAAACCCTGTGGCTCGTATTACTTTCTTCATATATTATTTCATTAGTAAAGGTTAAAACCCATGACAGCCGAGTTGATGAATTAGTTCTTTTTATCTCTTTGAAGCAAGGGCAAGTCTTTTTGTTTTCCTGTTGAAGGAATATCTGTGTCATATCTTAATGTGTATAAATTAGATACATTGTGCATATATATGGATACTAGATAGATTAGACATAGCTAGACATTGAAGTCTACTTTTTGTGACTGTTTCCTGTAATATCGTACCAGTGTATATAGTAGATCTTCTATAAATCAAACAATGAATTGATCAATTAGTATCAACTCTGGAGTCATGCCAAAACCATAACTGTATATGAAATTTGTTCTGAACAAAGTGGGAAGATTTTCACCAATAGAACTGCAAAGTGGAAGTGATTTAGTGTCAAATCTACTATGCAGGGCATATCTGAGGGTGACATGGTAATCATAGATACTCTGTGCAGAGAGCTAGAGAAGAAAGAATTGGAGCAATGAGCTCATGTTAGTGCTTCAAGTAAGGCTATGCTGGTGGTTTTGTACATATATCCCTCCAAGCCATTGAACTCCCAGGTGTGTCATCCTACTTGGAAAGTGAAAGGAGAGAAAACAATGGAAGTGGATGCAGGAGATATTGGGACAGCTACTGAGAATAAATCAGAGCATTCGCAAGCATTATTTTGTTTCTCATGAAAATTTTCCATTTCTCCATTAGTAGCATCTGAGAAATTAATTTCCTGGTTACCCTTCTAACCACTCCTATAAATGGTGATACACATGGGATTTGTCCTCTTTGACTTGGGTAATAACATTTAGCTTTTTATAAAGTATATTAAACTTTCAAAGACTTTACAAATGTTATGAAACTAAGCTTCATTCATCTGTTGGCTCTTGTTCTCTTGTCAACAAAATCTCGTATCTGTCTGATAGAAGTTCCTGTAGCCACTCTGAATCTTTAATGGTTTTATTGCAGAAGAGCCATCTAAGTTAAAGGTTTGCAGGATTTAAGAATGAACTTTTAATTGCCCATTCATTCTTGGAATATTTTTTCTTCAATATATCAGTTTTTCTATCTCAGATATAGATTTGCTTCTGTCTGCTGTGAACACTCACTCTGCTTGAAAAGTGTAGTGAAGCGAACACTTGCTTCTATGAACCATTAAACTCATT
>WEIS01016552.1:6350-19912 GCA_013389965.1 Todus mexicanus
CCGATGCCGATGCCGGGGGGCGGCGGGGCCGCGGCCGCCGCCAAGCACCCCCCGGCCGGAGAGGCGGCGGCGGCGCCGCGGGACGAGGAGCAGCAGGAGGAGGAGGGCGAGGAGGATCTCCGCGACGGCGGCGTCCCCTTCTTCGTCAACCGCGGCGGGCTGCCGGTGGACGAGCCCACCTGGGAGCGGATGTGGCGGCATGTGGGCAGGATCCACCCCGAGGGGGAGCGGGTGGCGCAGAGGATCCGGGGCGCCGCCGACCTGCCCAAGGTGAGGCTCCCGCGGGGTCCCGCACGAAGGGAAGAGGGGAGGCGGCGGCATCCCGCTGGGGAGAGGTCGTTCGCCTGCCCCCCTTGGAGGCCGGGCTGCCCAGCTCGGGAGCGATGCCTCGGGAGAAAGGCCCCCCCTGGGCTGCCCTTGCAGGAGGCGAAGCCCCGCTCCGGCTCGGAGAGCGGGAGGGTGTCCCCTGGGCTCTGCACCAGCAGCACCCCCTGCTCCTGAGGCCTTGCTGCGAAACAGACTTGGGCTGGCTAATGCGTGAGCCCCCTGGGAGGGAGACGGAGTGCCCGAAAGAGGAAGATGGGATAAATGATGAGAAGATAAGGCGAGTTAAATTTAGAAGGGGCCCGAATACTTGAGGTGGGAGAGTAAACGAGACACGCAAAGGTGAATCATTGAACCAGAACAAATTAGATTGGGGTACAGTCTTCCATGCCCAAAAGCATTTGTGCACAGAACAGTGTCTGTCAGAAAAGAGACCCTTAATGCCAAAGAGTTTTAAGAGTTGTTAGCGATTGCTCACGGAGCTTGTGGCTGGTGTAGTGTCAACCGTTGCGATTTCCAAGCGAGTTCCTAGCCTTGCTGCCAAGAACTCTACGAAAAGAGGAACCAGTGATCCTTTCACTTAACCTTGTGCCACACTGAAACATTTGCATGTGAATTCTTGTGATTGTTGGTATTTGTGTTGCACCTCAGTGGAGAAAAATCTCCCCCTTTCACTGGCATCCTGTGAACAAAAGACACTGCAAACATTTGGTGTGTCACTCCACTGGTAGGTTATGAGACTATTCCCATTACGCTAACAGAGGAAATTCAAATACAAAACCAAGACGTTTTTTCTGCTCAGGCTTTTTTAGCAAGGACTTACCTCCTTGGGGAGGTAGTCTGAAGTACGCAAGATATAACGCAGTTGTATCTTCCCTGTTGCTTCCCTATTGCTTTCCATGAGGAACTCTGGAGAAGCATATGATGCAAGATCCTTTGTGCAGTGAAGAGTCATAGGCATCTGTGGCAGCAACCAGAAGAAATCTTGAATCCTGATCACAGTCCCTATTCTAACCCCACTAGACTTTTCCTTACTTTACAGATTTCCTTCCTCTCGGACTTTGTCCTGAGCCTAGGTGAAGGCGGGAAATGTTTCAGATCAATCAGAACATGCACTCCTTAATTTCCTAACCAAAAGGGCTGATTCGGCCAGGAGAAATGAGGGAAATGGAAGAAAGAAGTTCACAAACAAGAGTCCAATGCCTAAAGGGAGTGAAATGCAGTGTTCGGTCTCTGGGTTTGGTCTTAATGTGAAGTACTTCCACTGTTCTCACTTTACAGTCTTGGTACCAAAGGGTTACAGTTAGCGGACACAAGTGGTATGAGCTCTTGCAATAACAGGTGAAATTGGGCTATCCATTTTTGGGGTGTCTGCTAGCACCCCTGGGAAACAGATCTGTAAACTGTTCAGCGCTCTGCAAGCTGAAATCCCATTGCCAAGCTCACCAGGTGTACAGCTGAGAGGATGGTGGGATGCGGGGAGCACCAAGGGTGGATGGCTGTGTTTCATTAGCTCTGCTCCCCTGTAGGGATGTGCTTTTTATCTTTGAGGACTGCTTATATCACCACCTGTCTCTGTGCCATCGAGTTTCTTTGAATGGCTGATGCAACAGATGAGAATTAGGGCAATGAGTGTACCCTGTAGTGCTAGCTCCTTTGGAAAGTCAGGTACTCTTCATGTGCTGGAGGGTGAATGGACCTTTTTAGGTGCTGGGAATTGGACAGTGGTTTGCCTTCTCCCAAATTTTTGACTTTGAACAGTAGCCGATATTGGGGAAAATAACTTTCAAAAGAGTTGCCCATAAACTAAATTCAATACTGTAAATTGATCACTGCAGGAGGCTGCGATCGGACCTTATAAATATATTCTCAGATGAGCTGCTGGGGCTGTATCTTTCACTGGGGTGTAAGAGATCAGAGATATCCTCTGGTCACCATTTCCCTCTGGTAGATTTTAGGTGAGCGGTCATCAAGTGAGCTGTGCCAGGGTGGCAGGACATAGTCAGTTGACCATGCATGCTAGGCTTGAGAGCACCACCCTTTTGTAGGTTGTTTCCTTTCTAGCAACAGCGTGGGTTATTGCTTTGCTTGGAGCTGCTGGGACCACCAAATGGGTTCACACAGGAAATACCAAGTGAAGTACGCTTGTCTCATTAAGAAATGATGCATTTTAAGTGAGGTGGTTATGATGGCAAAGGCAGGAAGAGCTGCATCTAATGGGTTCAGAAAGAGAGAGGGGGAAAATCCAGTTTCTTCAGTCAGGCTACCAACTGGGATTGGTATTGGTCCAGTGTCACTTCTAAAAGATAGATTAGGGAGGTGCTTGGATACATATAAGCACCATAAAAGAAACTGTTGCTAACATAGGCTGGCCAAAAAAGCACCTCTGTGATGTGGATAAGGGTGGAGCTCTGTGCCTACTTCCCAGCTGCCTGGTCTCATGTACAGCGTGGCCCACTTAGTACGTGAAAACCTCTGTTGTTCTTGGGATCCTCCTTTTAAAAGCAGAGTCCCAGTCCCATGAATACAGCCAGCCTGCAGGGTGCATCTTGGAGTGGGGTGATGCAACTGATGAGGGTGTGTGCGAAAGGACGCGTTCCATCAGTCTGCTAAGCCTGACAAGGGTATGTGCTCTGGGAAATCTGGGCTCTCTTCCTAGCTCTCTCTCCAGCTTTCAGAATAACTAAAGGGAAAGCAAAATAGATCTGATTTGCTATATTTTCTGTTACAAATAAATTCCTCTCTGCTTTTTGGAGGATTGTGAAGACTACCCAATATTTATAGCCCTTCTGAGATGTGCAGGGGATGATGCTGAGTAAGAACAAAGCGTTAGGGGTTTCCATCCTGTCAGTGTGGGATTGAGGAATGGAGACCTTATTCCTCTCTTTCAGTTTCTATTGCCCTATTAAAATGCTACAGACCTGATGCAAAAGAAACTGTAGCCCAGTCTGGGCTGCAGGCCCAGATATTAGAGACAGAGAGCATGCTGTACTTTCATCAGTTTAATTACTTGAGGTGCAGGAGGCTCTTCTGCATTAACCAGTCCTCTGCTGAACTGGTTGCTGTTACCCTGTCTCACAGTCCTTTGAGGAAATGGGGACTTGGGGGTCTCTAGTAGCAAAGGGAGAAGTAACTAACCAGAATCATTAGGCTGTTGTGTCAACATGCACTTAAGCCACCTGTCTCCTCTCAAAAAGCATGAAAGTCTCCATGCTGAAGAAATAAAACAAATTTAAATAGTCAGTCTGTCCTGGTTGTTACCTCCTCCATTGTTTCTGCCTGGAAATCATTTCCTGTGACTCAGTGTGTCAGCTCCAAACTGACTCAGCTCGTGTGGTTCCAGAGACAGCTCCATCCCTGTGCTGCTCTCTGGAGCCTTCCCTGCTCTGGCTGTGGCCAGACAAACCCAGTTTCACATCTGCTTCTGCCATTCCTGTGCCGTGTCCTGCAAGCAAGCCAGCTGGTGCCTCTGCTTGCTCCACGCAGGGTACAGAAATGAGCCACTGGAGATGGCAACTGGCACCTCCAAGGGGTGGTAGAAAAATGAGTACCAGTGGCCAAAGGCGTTACTCAGTTAAAAATAAAAGAAAGATCAAAACATGGGAGAGAAAATAGAGACTGAGTTTAGTTCAGTGTTTACTTGCTGATGGTGTTTAGAGCTGGACTGAAAACCACTTACAGATCACAGCCCCTCTCACAAGGTTAAGCAGTCTCCAGCCTTTGTGCTGTGCAGCCACAAGCAGAGTGTGACCATGTGGCAAACCAGGACAGGGAACTGATCTGACTGAAAACTACCCATGCTTGCTGGCTCGGCTTTCAGCTGGTTCAGGTGCCTGACCTGGTTCACCAGTCACTTACGCCAACCCGGGGTAGAAGGAGGTATGGAAACGAGCGGCCAGAAATCTATACGGAGGGTGATAAGTGGCTAAGCAGCGCTGCTGGCTACAGAACCATGGCCAGCAGACACAGTTGTGCACAGCAGAGTGAAAGGCCCAAGGGAAGAGCTGGTTCTGACTCACTTTTTCTTAGCTGGGGATAGCCCAGTTCTGGGGGATGTCTGAGGAGGAACCGAAATGCTAAAAACCAAACTGCTGTGAAAAGCTGCAGTCTGGTATCAGGGATGTGTGCAAGGTTTGACCTATCCTTCAGAGGGAGAATGCTGGGCTGTTTCTCCAAGCATGTCAGTCACACCAAATTTGTGTTTTCTCCATTATGTTTCTCCTGTGGACAAGACCCTTCTCTTTCCTTAGACACATTTTCACATCTGCTGACAAGGCTGCAGTTATCACCTGTGGAGAAAATGGTGAGGAAAATCTGGCTGGACCCATAAGGTCAAAGCCTCAGAATGGGACAGCAGTCTGAATGGTGAACTTTCAGAAGTCAGTCTTTGACCACATAATTCAAAACAGCAGACAAAGCAGGGAGGGGAGTCATGATGCTGTCAAGCCTGTATCCTAGCTTGTGCCAACTCACCTGAGATGCCAGGAGGTGTGAGGGACCTTTACACCCTTGCTTACAGGACTGTTCCGTGTGAATTCAGGGAAACTCATTCTCCATTTTTGCCTCTCTTTCTCTCCTTCTCTTATTTTTGTTTTGTGCTTCCCAGTTTACATACTCAAATGAGGTCAAGCTCCCTTGGGTGGTAGCTTTCCTGTCTTGCATCTTGCCTCGTCAGTTTTATCTACTTCATCCAAGTAAGGTTGCCTAAATGCAGGACTCTTTCACACAGTTTCTCCTGTAGCTCTGTGGTGGTGCTTCATTCTGAATCCCTTCCCAGTTACCAGTCCGGAAAAAGAAATGTTCCTGGTGCGGTCACTTCGGGCAGCAAAAAGGGGCTGGTTTCAGAGGATCACACTCCCTGGAGCCGTGTGCCGCTGAGTTCAGCAAGAAACTGGAGAAGTTTGGAAGTAGTGATTTACATTCTACTCCCCATTTCAGATTCCCATACCAAGTGTGCCTGCGTTCCAGCCATCCACCCCCATCCCTGAGCGCCTGGAAGCTGTACAGCGCTACATCAGGGAGCTTCAGTATCCTTTACTGTTACCTTAGTCACTGGTGTGATAACCCAGGAAGAAGGAGCACAGGGACTTTCTTTTCCTGTGAAGAACAGAAAAGCTCATCCTGTTGTAGCTGAAGGGGACCTGAAACTTGCTTCCTGAAAGCAGGAAGCTGGACTTGGGATAATGGTTTGTTTTGTTGCTCTGTTTTTCTTTTCTGCCCAAGTTACCTTCTGATCCTGTTCATGTAACAAATGGGCATGTTGTCGAGGGCCTTTCCCCACTACCCACTCCTCTAGGTCAGTGGCTTTACAGCACCATTTCATTAAAAACGTGCATCTGAGACCCTGACAGTGGGTCTCAGATGGGCTACAAACTGTTGTCACCTCACTGCTAAGGTATGGTGAGCAGTAGTGGTGAGGAAACTGCCTCTCAGGTCACGCTTCTCGAGCATTCCTCTGTAGCTGTCTAAACAACAGTCAACCACCTGGCTTTCGTACATCTGTGGTATCCTGCCCCTTTATATGCAGAGCTGCCTGTGGGACTGTGTTCTGGGAATGAGGTTTCTCCATCTCTGGTGTGCTGGAGAGCAGGTCTGTGCCATGCAAGCACAGTCTAATCTCCCTGATCAGATACAGAGCTAGCTCTGGCTTCAGCCCTAAAACAAGGTAAGGAGGCAGGCCTTTTGGCACCTCTCACCCAGCTAAGGTAGTTGTACTTTGGGTCCCAGTCAGTCTTCCAATAAAGTACTATGAAAGTTTCAATACTCCATGTGTTCTGTGCAGATCAGAACAGGCACAGCTCTATCAAACTTTGTTCTGTCCTGGTAACTGTAAAGCTGAGCAGAGCACATGCTGTCAGCATGGACCTTTGGGAAATGGAGTGGAAACTTGTGTGTGAGGAGGAGAAAGAGAAGAATTGGCAAGAAGGAAATACAGTGGAAGTAAGGAGGCACTATACATGGGAGAAATGCAGGAGAGGGAGGTGGGGGCTTTGTTTTATTGCTGTTATATTTGTGGGATCATGACTTTGCTGTGAGAACCATAAATAACATTAAAGTTCTTCAGACAGGTTTTCTTCAAACTACTTTTGAAGCTGCCAAGTCCTTAACTTTTGCCTCCAGGTACAATCACACTGGGACACAATTCTTTGAGATTAAGAAGAGCAGACCTCTGACTGGGTGAGTGCTGGCAGCCCCTGCAGAATTTAATCCTTGCCTTGACATGTTGGGGCACTGCTATACCCACTGCTTTTTTTCCATCCTCTAGCCAATGTCTAGGTGGCGCTTAGGCCTTTCAGTACTGCAGCTCCATCCTATTTTAGATGACTTTATTGTCTGTTGCTTGGGGCACAGCTGGGCAGAGCTGTGTCTGGCCTTTCTCAAGGACAAGAGTAGATTTTGTTGTCATGAATCTGTATATCTGGTAAAATAACAAATATATTTCAAAGATGTACAGATTCTGCCTGCTTCTAATTGGAATATAACTATATAAACTTATGATGGATTCTGAAATTAGATCCTACCCTAAACAAGCTTCATAAAAGCCAGGTATCTTTACAGGTCTAACTTCATAGCTCCTGTGAGTGCCTCTGCAGAATCTAGGCTCACTAAGCTTTTGTTGTCTCATACTTTGAAGGAGAAGGTGGATTCTCCTGACTGCAGATTTTGGGAAGAGCTGTGCCCCTTAAGTTCCTGGAGATAAGCACCTGATACTCATTGACTCTCTTGGCCAGCATACCAAGAGTCTCCCAAGATTGGCTTCTTACTATTGGTTTGGTCAATAGACTTATGAGACCCCAAATGTCTTGTGCTGTAATCAGTGCAACGTCTCCTCCATAGTATATGTTGAACAGAGAGTAGGGTGATATCAAAGAAGATGGCTTCACTGACCTTGAACCTTGTGAGGCAAACCTTGGTGGCACTTGGTCCTTTGAGGCTTCTGCTTGTGGTCACATTGGTGTCCATCCAGAACTCACCAAGCCAAGTGCTGTGGTCTCCCCAAGAACAGAGGCTGGCCTAGTAGGCAACTGTAAGTAGCGACAGCATATGGTAGAGACCTGGTTTGGATTTAATATCTTCCTAAAGAAGGTATTTTATTCTGTTCCCTGTCCTCAGTGGGCCACCTTCCCTCCTGCAAGCCTGCCTTACATACATAGTGCAAAGGGGCTATAGCTGCATAGCACAAGCCCTCTAACTGTCCTTGTCGTTCCCTTGTCCCACTCTGCAGGCTGATGGACCTGGCCAAAGAAATGACCAAAGAGGCCCTGCCAATAAAATGCCTGGAAGCTGTGATCCTGGGAATGTATCCTTTCCTCTGGGAATTGTGCATGTCTGCCCATCCTTGTGTTTTCCCCTCTGCTCTCTGACAATGCTTTGAGGCTGCTTATAATATTATCACCAAGCCCCACATCCCTCTGTTTTCCCTCCCCACTTTTCCTAAAAAAACCCCAAAACTCCACCAATAAAATCCAAATCCAAGCAATTATCTGAAATATCAGAACTAGATTTTTAGAGTTGCTCCTCCCCCAGGAAGGGTGGTGCTGCTCTGGACAACTTTACAATTGAATAAAAGATAAAGGAAGGATCAAAGGAACATCTAAAGAGGAGCAAAAATATTAGCTAGAGTTAGATTAGGAAATCCTTTGTGGATAACGTTATTCCCTGAGTGCAATGTGCTGCATGTGTTGCCTGCACATGTTCTACATTAAAGTAAGTTAGGGATCTTTCCCAATTTCTAATTATGGTGTGTGTCACTTTACTATTATGTCTAACACTGCTTAGACAATCCCTACCTTTATTAATTCTAGACATGTGTCACCTTTAAGCACTCACTTTCTCTACATATCTTCCTGGCTTGGGCTATGTCACTCAGGCTATAGATTCTTGATGCACAGCGGCAGAGCCACCTGGAGGGGCAGAGATGGCAAGTGAATGGTTCAGAAAGGTAGTCTGATGAGTATTTTGTCCTGAAGGTTCCTTGGTTTGTGTGTGAAATAGTAGCTAGCAGAACAGATTAAAACAAACTGAGGAATAATGGGTTCAGTTTGGAAGCTACAGAAGACTTGAGGTGTTAGCACTGCAACTTCTGCGTCACAAACTGCCTCGAAATTAACTTCCCTTTGTTGACTGTCTTGTTGAAGATTTCCCCATGACCCAGATGAAAGTAGGACAGCTTGTAATGAGCTAGACTCTTGATGTGGAGAACAAATCCTGCCTATGTGATGCCTGAATCAGTGGCAAGTCTGCTGAGCAGGCTGGGAGGGTTTGGAGCAGGAAGGAAGTACCTTGTGAAGAAAATGGTATCACTGGTTGTTTCCTGAATAGTGGCTGCTGTCAGTTACCTCACCAACAACATGACCACGCTGGACCGTTTCCCCATCAGCTTCAAAACCCACTTCTCAGGGAACTACTTCCGACACATTGTGCTGGGGGTAAACTGTGGAGGCCGCTATGGGGCACTGGGCATCAGCCGACGTGAGGAGCTCATGTACAAAGCACCCGTCTTCCGCACACTGAGCGAACTCATCTTTGACTTTGAGGAGGCATATCGCCGCTGCTGGCACACCCTCAAAAAGGTGAAGCTGGGCCACTGTGTGTCCCATGACCCACACAGTGTGGAGCAGATTGAGTGGAAGCATTCCATCCTGGATCTAGACAAGCTAACCCGAGAAGATTTCCGCAAAGAACTTGAGAGACATGCCCGTGATATGAGGCTAAAGGTAAGCAGCAAGGATGGAGAAATAATTCGCTCTTGCATCTCCTCTCTCGCCTGGCTAAGGGTATGTTGGGGGAATGAAGTGGTATTCTGCTCATGTTGCTCCTATTTTTTTCTGGCAGATTGGCAAAGGAACTGGGCCACCATCTCCCACCAAGGACAGAAAGAAAGATGTCTCCTCTCCGCAAAGAGGTCAGGCCAGCCCCCATCGGCGCAACAGCCGCGGGGACCGACGGTGAGTGGAGCTGCTGGGCGGGAGACCTATCTAGAACATCTCTTCTTTACTCACAGACTCCACCTTGCTATCTGGTTTTGGATCCTTCTGATGTCTTGTTCTTTATAACAGGGGATAGTTCTCTGATCTGCAGTAGCATCCTTCCCTAGTCTGTGCTTTTGTGAGTTTATAATTTCTTGGGGAGTGGGGGAACAGCTGTTTGGGTTGGTTTGGGGGGATTTTTTTGGCAGGGAGGAGGAAGACAGCTCAAATAAACAGTTACCTTGGTAGCTGATATTTAACCTCATGCAGGGGTCTGAGCTCTGGTGTCTCACAGACCTGTCCCCCAAAAAGATTCCAAAAATTACACTGCCGTCACTGAGATTGTTTTCCTGAAACTGATCTGGAAATACCAGAACAGACTTCCTACTCTTCCTAACCTGTTTTCCTGTACCTTTTCCTGTGCTGCCATCTCTATGCACAGCACCTCTTGAGTGAAAACAACCAGTTTCTGAATAGTTTTTAACTGTCTTTGCTCACAGGCCATCTGGTGAGAAGAAGCCTGCCGATTCCAAAGCCATGCCAGACCTCAATGGGTACCAGATCCGGGTGTGAAGAGAGCTGTGCCTTGTGTGCCTGGCTCCACAGATTTCTTGCTGGCCACAACTGAGACCTGGATCCACCTGCAGCGATTCTGACAAAAGGCACAGGGGAGTGGAACAAAGTGCTGATCTTCCCAGGTACTTCGTAGTGGGCCAGTCCCAGAGCTGGATCCCATGGGTCCCAGAGGATTCACCTGCCTATTTCTGGGAGAGGTGTCCATCTTAATTCACTGAAACAAGTATTTAAAAAAAAATAATAAAAAAGATCTGTACATTGGTGGGAGCTTGCTGCAGGAAGAATATGAAGTGAGTGGGGTCAGCAGACTTGCTATCTTTTTTTGTGTGTGTTAACAGCAAGTAGATGAAGCATCTTTTCACAGTTCTTCTTCCCTGTCTGCACCTTCAACCCATGTAAGGGCTGGGGGAAAAGTGATGCTGGAATGGGATGCCCTCCACATGTTGTGCACAAACTCCTGGTTTTGTCATTATGAACATTTTATCATTGCTCTTGTGAAAGACAGGGCTGAATTTGCTCAGCCTGATTTATTGATCATACAAGAGCCTCTCAACTGGAGAAACAACATCTTGTGTGTTTAGTCCTGCCTATTTCAAAGCTTTTCATTGTCTCTGAGGAGGTACACAGTGGGATTATGGTCCTCTTTACTCACTGTGATGCTGGTGAGCTGTTGCTGTAAGTCCACATGTGGTTGAGTGGGTCAGGATATGCCTATGGCATTGCCATAGGAAAACAGGCAGAAACCTCAATGCAGGGCAGGCAGGGGCTCGTGGGAAGCCTGAACCTGGAGTCATCTCTTCATCAGTTTTCTCTCTTATTTACTTCTAGTGACTGCTACTGTGAAAGCTTGCAGAAGGCACTTCAGTCACTGAGGTACAAGTTTTAAGAATAAATAGTTAAAGAAGGATTTAATAATGTGAATGGATTTTACAAGTATTTTTCCTTTCCACAACATCTTGCTCCTTTCTCACCGTAGTGTTAGTGCTGGAGTTACAGACACCTGATGGTGGGAAACCCTGCTCGAGGACAGTGCAGCTGCTTTCCTGACAGGTCAGCCTGGAGCCTCCTGAAAGTAGTTCTCTACCCCAGTCCCAGAGCTGTACTTGTGTTCTGGGTCTTTGGGTAGGTGCAGTATTTAACAGTGTCACTTAGCTAGCCTTCCCCAGAGGGCTGGGCTGGGCCTGGCTGCCCACTTACAGCCTGGACTCCCTACACTTCTTTTCTTGCACTACTGATGAAGCAGTGTAAATGCTTGCCAGAAATCTGTGGTCAGACCTCTCTTTGAGGCCTAGGGCCTGGAAACAGTGGGGCTGCCAGAAGTCAGAACAGCATGGCCTTGAAGGGATCTGGATGCAGGGATCTAGGGGATGCAAAAACTGAAGTTGGGAGCAGGATTATCCTTGAGAGAAACTGAGTCTTGTTTGATCACAGCACAGAGAAGGAGCTAAACTTTCTGAAAAACTACCTATTTAATTTTGTTAGAACTGGGCTTATTCTTTCCTGTGAACTTGTCAGAAACATGATAGACTTGTTAGAAACTACCAGGGTTTGGGGTTTGTTTGCAATATTGCACTCTCGTATAAACAGTGCTGTTTCAGTGGCAGAGAATGGGTTCTTATCCCCAAACAAATCAGCTCTTCTGTCGAGTTAAAGCAGTGTTAATCCTTGAAGCACCACCCACAAGCGATTTAACTCGGGCCATACAGGTTTCTAATTGTACATCCTTAACTGTGATGTAACTTGCAAGGCGCTGTATCCATACCCCTGCAGTCTGTCCTTCCAAGCTCACTTTGTAGCATGTTCTTCTCTGCTGTGCTGTACAACCAGGAGGACAATCCACAGGGAGGAGGCAGAACTTGCTGCTGATCCAAGATGATGTTAATGTAGAAGAGGATGCCAGTTTCCATAGTGCAGTACAACACCTGAACCCTCCCTTGGACTACAGCTACATGCAACAATTTGAAATTAGACAGCAGGAGCAAGCCAAGCACCCAGTTGAATGTATCCTCTGGTTAATTTCATGTGGCTGTAAATTAACACCTTTAGTGTCTGGCTGCTAACGATGCTGTTAGCTGTAAAGGTACCAGTTACCTGTAAATAATATGGGTCACTTGGAAGCCACAAACTGCCTTTCCATAGTATTTGCTATGCAGCAGACTGAAAGTTCAGGTGCCACTGTGAATCGTATGGTAAATACAAGCAGCAGTCAGCATGGGAGACCAAATGTCAGGTTCTATTTAAGTGGATGAAACCCAGAAAAAAATATATAAAACTAGGATGCATCCTCACCATGAGGTTGGTTAGTTAATTCAGAGTAACTGGAAAGCTCTTGAGAAGAGTTAGGAGAGCACAATAGCTGGACAGAGTGGAGCTTTTTTTCAGATGGAAAGAAGGGGAAGTGTGTTGGGGCGGGGGGGAAGACTACAAAACAGATGGGGCAAGTGAGGGGTCAGCTGCAAGCTAATGATGTTTTCTTGAGAGCAGGGCAAAAGGGATGCTCAGCAGCGTTAGATCACCACGGCAGAATGCCTTAAGCCGAAATGCTTTGTTTGACCTGGTAATTAAGCGTTTTCCTGCAGGATGTAACCGAGTCCAGTAGCTTAGAAAATCAAAGGAAGTGGATGTTTAAGGAATGAATGACTGGTAGAGTTCAAGGTCTGTTAATTCTCAGCTGTAGACAGACAAGAATATGCTCTTTCAAGATTCAGTTCCACAATTATGTATGTTAGATACATAGTAAGAATTAAATGCCTCAGTGTTGATGACTTCTCAAGATAGACACAGGAGCAGACATGAGCCCTCTGCTAGGGTTACTGTTTCAAGCTTTCTGCTGTTTCTTTGTGTGGTAGAATTCCTGCCTCTGACTGTTTCTGTATCTCCAGTTTAGCAGATGGTGCAAGGAACTGGAAAATGACCAAACAATTCTCCCCTTGCTCCTCCCATCTTTCTAACAAGATGAATCACTTCAATACAAAGCTTAGCTTCCGTGCTAACAAACAAGACAGCATCCCCCTGCGACAGAGAGGATTAGTGCAATCCAGTTTTATGCTCTAAGAAACCTGAGGGTACAATGAAAGGTGAACTTTTGCACTTCCACTTCTTTCCCCTCTCATCCACCTGCTCTGGCATCTGGTCTGTCTGCCTTTAACCAGAAGAAAGAAAAGGTTGGAGATGAGTCTTTTTTGCTTCTGCAGCCTTTAGAGCTACAGAGAAGGAATGAAAATAAGGAATTAGACTGTAACTCAACAGAAAATGTGGATCTTGAGGAGTCCTATTAATTATTTAATGTTGAATATTAATGTGATGGCTCATGTAGCTCTGGGGTGTAAATTTCACTGCTCAGCAGGTCTCATTTGCTGTCTGTTCTGCAGTGCAAGTCCTTCTGAACTCTGTGGAAAGGAACTGTGTCCATACACTAGGAATGGACAGACACTATGTTGTATGTGAAGTCTAAGTGAGTTTTGACAAACTTGAAAAAATGCTGAGCTACTACTAGAAAAACTATTTTAAATATAATGCAAATTTTGAAATAAGATCTCTTTGTACATTTATGTAGACAAGTCCCTCGATACCTGGCAAATTGCAGGTTTTTGAATGGATTAGTGAGCAAAACTTTCTGCTACAGTGTGACTCTGATACCAACTTCCTATACTAAAGAGCAGGGGTGGGTGTCCATCAGTCTGTGACACACTA
>WEIS01016554.1:2761-20347 GCA_013389965.1 Todus mexicanus
AAAAGAAAAGAAATTACAAAGAAAAAGAAAAATTAAATGCTGCTAACGAAACAATAACAAATAAGGAGGAGGCAGAAATAGCAAAACAAGCATTACAGAAATAATCTCACTGGTTGGTGCAGTTCCTGAGAGCTCCATCACTGCTCATTCCACTCCCTCACACACTATTATGGGTATCATTAGAATGACATTTCAAGTGAGTGACATGAAAAGTAAGTTTGGGGTGGCACCGTCAGGAGAAGACAGCCGAGGTCTGGCACGTAGCCCTTCTCTGTTCACAGCAGCACCTTGCAGGTGAACATTCCTCCAAGGATTGCCCCACGCTATTCCAACACCATTTTACCACGTCTCTCACCAACCTTCTGGGCCAGGAGGTGCTGCGGATTCCATTTTTCAAATGAAGAAGCTGAGGAACACCCTGGTTAAAGGACTTACTCTGCGCTACGAAGGAAGCCTAGCATCAGAAGCAGAAGCAGATCTCTTTCCGTACGGCCCCTTGTTTCAGTACCGAGTCTGTCCTTTCGATTCCCAGCAGCAGAATAGAAATACTGGCGTTACTGCACCGGTAACGAAATGAACAGAAATACTCCTGCAGGCTGAAGTTATTAATTGAAATACAGATGTCTGCTGTCTGCAAATGCTGGATTTAATTCAATTACATTTTCCTGCTGCATGTGTCTGCGTGGGTTTAAGAGGTACCTTGCTGCTTTGTTGACCAAGATGGTGGCTTGAAGATTGAGTGTTCAGTGATAACATTAAATGCTTTAGAGCACAAAATATCACAGTTTCACCCCATTTTGCACAGTCTGAGGTACGGGTCTCTGTATGTTTTCAGTCTTATTTAATTCTAGGAGCACTCCCAACTCCCAGAGAGAGGCACCAGCCCCATGCACGTCTTCACAGAATCATAGAATCCCAGGTTGGAAGGGACCTCAAGGATCATCCAGTCCAACCTTGCAAGGTCAAGAAATACAGTTTCCATGAGCTGGCCCAGCACCCTGTCAAGCTGAGCCTTCCAACTGCCCCATGGAGGGGAATCCACCACTGCCCTGGGGAGATTATTCCAATGGTGAATTGTTCTCATGGGGAAAAAGTTTCCTCTGGAGTCCAATGGAAATCTCCCCAGGAGGTACTTGTCTCCATTCCCCCTTGTCTTTTCCATGGGACTCCTTGTGACAAGGGAGTCTCCATCTTCTTGGCAGCCACCCTTGATGGACTGGGCCATGGCAATAAGGTCTCCCCTGAGCCTTCTCTTCTCCAGGCTGAACAAACCCAGTTCTCTCAGCCTTTCTTCCTCTGGCAGCTCTGCCAGTCCTCTGATCATCCTCATGTCTTGGCCATGTAAGAAGCAAACACAGATGTGCCAGCTGGATGCAGTGCTTAGGGGACAACAGGGTTCATTGCCTGGAAACTTCCTGCCCCACAGTTTGGCTTTAGCATCCCAAAGGAAATCAGCTGTGCAAAACAAGAACCAGTGAGGGTACCAAGCTGCCACGGGTGTCCAGAGCAGGTGCTCTGAGGATGGGCTGGCAGGAGTGGCTGTGAGGGCAGGCAGCGTGCTAGGAAGCGTAGCCACCTTACTCCCAACGCCAGGAGCATGCTTGCAGAGTAGATCAGGGGTGTTTTGTTTTAATTAATCCCTTCTTCCTCTTTCCCCAGCATTTGCAGTCTGGTCTGGAGCCCACCCAACCAGAAAACATCTCAGATGAGTAGATTTATTTTCAAATACCTATATTCATTAAAGGAATAAACTGACCCTCCTTCCGTCCCTTCTTTCTTTCTTTCTCTCTTTCTTTCTTTCTCTCTTTCTTTCTTTCTCTCTTTCTTTCTTTCTCTCTTTCTTTCTTTCTCTCTTTCTTTCTTTCTCTCTTTCTTTCTTTCTCTCTTTCTTTCTTTCTCTCTTTCTTTCTTTCTCTCTTTCTTTCTTTCTCTCTTTCTTTCTTTCTCTCTTTCTTTCTTTCTCTCTTTCTTTCTTTCTCTCTTTCTTTCTTTTCTTCCTTCCTTTCTTTTTCTTTCCTTCCTTCCCTTCCTTCTTTCTTC
Source organism: Todus mexicanus (assembly GCA_013389965.1). Taxonomy (NCBI): domain Eukaryota; kingdom Metazoa; phylum Chordata; class Aves; order Coraciiformes; family Todidae; genus Todus; species Todus mexicanus. Next base: position 4,802 of record WEIS01016554.1, read on the forward strand.
CCTTCTTTCTTCACTCCTTCCTTTTCCTTCCACCTTCCCTTGCCTTTCCTCTCCTCTCCTTTCCTCTCATTCTCTCTCTTTCTTCCCCTCACTTTTCTCCCCTCTTTCTCTCCCTCTCTCTTTCCTTATCTTCCTTTTAAACAATCCGAGTTCCAGGATTCAAGAAATAAACCTCAGAAGCAGAATACCAGGAACAGCCGCAAGTAAACAGAACACTGAATTGGCAGAGAAGCCAACAGCGCGTTGCACCAGCGCTGGTGATTGTACGACCGCGCTGCCGCCTGCGTGTTCAGTCCCTCTGGAAAGCAGCAATCAGAGTCCTGTAAAACATTCTTTGTGTGCTGGTGGAACAACCACGCGCCTCTCCGGGCTCCCTGCCAGCGGTTTGAAAGTGCAGTTAATGTTGCAGTGAAGTATTTGATCTTCAGAGCCGTCTAATCTCTGCTTCTGCTCCCGTTTGAAAAACAAGCCCAAGGAGCTTTCATTCAGCCCAGCAATTCATGGGGAAACTCAGGATTTATTGAACGGTAGCTTGCCCGTTGTTTGGAGTGACTGTTCTAAATCTGCCTTTCCTAATTAGGAGGCTAAGAAATGGAAACCGGTAGGAGTAAAAAATTAATTTAAAGCAGAAACAACGCGTCAAATATTTTCTTCAGCTGCGTCAGTCTCCGTAGTCACCCTGCTGGCCAGAGAGAACAAAGCTAACGTAGGGGGAAGATGACCTCGCATATCAGCTACTGAAATAGAACACAAGGGCTATTCCTGGGCAAGGAAACTAAACAGGATCAAAGCGTAGGCAGAGGCACTGGACGCTCTGGTCTCTGCCTTGATGCTTGGCACGGCTGCAGTCCCAGCCAGTTCCCAGATTGGGAATGAGTGCAGAGCATTTCCAACAGGCATCTGAACGAGGCCAACTGGTTTTGAGGGTTCTGTGGAATCATCATTTTTTATAGAATCCTAGAATGGTCTGGGTTGGAAGGGACCTTCAATATCATCTAGTTCCATGGGCAGGGACACCTTCCACCAGAGCAGGTTGCTCCAACCTGCCCTTGAACACTTCCAGGGATGGAGCAGCCACAGCTTCCCTGAGCAACCATATACCAGGGGATTTGTCACCAGTTTCTGATTTTCTTCCACTATGAGATATCATTGCTAGGAAAGAGCTCCTGAAAACGGAGCCTCATCCTGCCACTATATCAATGTATATCAGAACACAAGGCTGGAAAAGGCTCCGAGATCATCTGATCCATTTCTATGCCTACAGGCAAACTCAACTATAATTAAAATATTTCTGACAAATGCTTGTTCAGCCCTCTCTGAAAGAGCTTTGCCTCTTCTGACCAGAGCTTGCCTACTGGTATTATCATGTTTTCCTAATGCTTAAGTATTTCCAGTTGCATTTCATGCTCACCACATCTCCGTATCTCTCCCCAGGAGACAGAGATGACAGTTACCACCTTTTCATTATTTTTTTTTTTCCCCAGCAATACTTTTATGCCTTTTTCATTCTAGCAAGAGTGTGAAGTATAGGTTAATCTGTTCTCCTCCAGATATTGTGCTGTAACATCTCTTATCTCTGAATCTTCTCTTGTTTTACTCCATTTTCTACCAGCTATGAGGAATCTCTCAATTCCTAAATGCTTCATATTTAGCTGGGAAAAGCAGAGCTCGGCCTAATGCTGCCAGACTGGACAAGACAGAACCACGGAATTGGAGAACCATTGATATTGGAAGCAACCTTCAAGATCATCAAGTCCAACCGTCTACTAAACTTTATTGCAACGACTAAACCACATCCTAAAGCGCCACAGCTACAGAGTTTTGAACCCCTCCAGGGCTGGTGACTCCAGCACCTCCCTGGGCAACCTGTTCCAAGGTCTCGCCACTCTCAGTAAAGAATTTTTTCCCTAATATCCAACCTAAACCTCCTCTGGAGCAACTTAAGCCCTTGATAAAGCTTCTCTTTAGAGACAAAAAGGCAGATATTTTTTTTGCCTTGCACCACAAGTTAGGGTTTTCTTATTAGTGAAGTTACCCTGATAAATTATGAGATTATTATTCCTTTTAGATATCAGGACTTATGGTACATCCACACTGCTGGAAGGGAGAGGAGGCCACGAAGATGATCCTAGGGCTGGAGCACATCCCCTATGGGGCACAGGCTGAGGGAGCTGGGGCTGTTCAGCCTGGAGAAGGGAAGGCTCCAAGGACACCTTCGAGCAGCCTTCCAGTACCTGAAGGGGACCTACAAGAAAGCTGGGGAAGGGCTTTTTACAAGAGCCTGTAGCAATAGCATGAGGGGAAACGTCTTTAAGCTGGAAGAGGGGAGAGTTAGACTGGATATTAGGAAGGAATTCTTTGCAGGGAGGGTGGGGAGAGCCTGGCCCAGGTTGCCCAGGGAAGCTGTGGCTGCTCCATCCCTGCAAGTGTTCAAGGGCAGGTTGGACGGGGCCTGGAGCAACCTGGTCTGGTGGGAGGTGTCCCTGCCCATGGAACGAGGTGATCCTGAAGGTCCTTTCCAACCAAAGCCATTCCATATGAAATGTTTTGAATCTGACTAAGAAAAGAGCACAGGAACAAGCTGTAGGGAGGCACGGCAGCGTAGCGAAGGGGTGGGATGGGTGACCTAAGAGGCTTTTCTGTCTCAAACATCCGTCTCAATCTCACGACATCACCTGACCGGTGTTTAACTCATCGCACCGGTGCAACAGATGTTGTAAACAAAGTTACTCACTTGTGAAACACTCGGGTAATTTCAGTCTGGTTCCTGAAGTAATCACACTTCTCAAGGTGGTTAAGTACACCCTGTACGTGTGCTCCGCTGCTGCTGCTATCATCAGATAGAAACATCCGATTTCTTCCCTTGAGAAGCAGCATCTGATTTTACGAAACAATTGCTGGACTCAGAGGTGACTTGCATTTTCTGGGTAGTGTGGATGCCTGGAGCAGAGCAGCTGATCTGTTCTTTCAGAGACCCGGGGCTGGTACCGCTGATGAGGAGATGCTATCTCCGTGGCAGAGTATCTTTGAAGTGCCAAAGCAGAAGGAGGGACGCCTTCTTTTAAGACAAGATGACGATTCTAAATTCAGCGCATGACCAAAGAACCTTTCTAAATGACCAAAGCAAGGAAAATAATTTCCTAGTATCTGGGCAAGTCAGGTTTGACTGATAAACGTTGTTTTCCGAGAGAGGTGTAGCTAGAATCATAGAACCACAGAATCAATAAGATTGGAAATTACCTTCAAGATCATCAAGCCCAACCATCTACTAACCATGATCAGAACCACTAAACCATGGCCTGAAGCGCCACAGCTACACGGGCTTTGAACCCCTCCAGGGGTGGCGACTCCAGCACCTCCCTGGGCAGCCTGCTCCAAGGCCTCACCACTCTTGCAGGGAAGAAATTGTTCCTAATATCCAACCTGAACCTCCCCTGGTGCAACTGAAGCCCATTGCCTCTCATCCTATCGCCAGCTACGTGGAAGAAAAGACCAACATCCATCTCACTCCAACCTCCTTTCAGGGAGTTGTAGAGAGCAGTAAAGTCTCCTCTCCTCTAGAGTCAAATAAAGCCTGAGACACCAGGAAATAACGTCAAAGAAATAGAACTACAGAACCTGCAGTGGTGAGTTCCTAGTCAAATGGCCTGACAACCTCCCAAACCAAAGAATTGCTCTCTACATTTACTTTCCACAAGAAGGCTACCAAAATATAGCTGCTGGCATGTAGCATGCAGCTCCTGTAGTGCAAGCAGGATGTTTTCCCTGCCCCATCACTACTTGAAAATACGAATAGCTGCATTTTGCACCACCTCAGGTTCCTAAATGACTTGAAAATCCAGGAATACGCTGAATGCTTTGTATTCAGCCTTTAAATAAAAAAATAATAATAAAAAAAGTAAGAACATCCATGAGATTTCTGTCCTGGAGCTCCAACCCTCTTGCTAATTGTCAGTGGGAGAAGACGAACTGTTGGAACTCTGTTGCAATCGGCAGCAGAGCCCAGGCAGGTTTGCTAACCACATTTGAAGGTGAGTTTGAGCAAAGGCACACAGGTCCCGAGGCAAAATGCTACACAGCAGCTAAATCGTTCAGCCAGGCACCAAATCCCAGCACTCGGTTAACACAGGAGACTCCAGCGCCAGGTTTTGAGATACCCCTGGCCAGCCGGGTGCCTCACACCACCTCTGAATTCTTTCTGCCGAGCTCCTCCCATTTCTCACCCCTCCATTAGTCACTCACCGCAAGAATTATCAGCTGTTTATCCAAGATATTACGACACATCTCTTGACAGCTGATGAAAGCTCCTTCCTCATTGCCACCAAACCATTCAGCTCGAGGAGCGTGTTTGCCGGCCGCCTCCATTGGCCGCTGTGGTGGCCCCACTGCCACGCCTGCCGCTTGCTTGTGGTGGGTATTTGAATGAGTGCAGTTAACGCTGCACCTGGGAATGTTCCTCTTAGGAACTACCTCGGGCTACCAAAAGGTGTTTCATAAGGTGATGTTTCCATATCACCCGATCGTCACATCATCCCCCGGTGGCATCAGCCGTTGCAGACCCGGAGGCCTCCCAGCGCTCTCCATCACGAGGCAGCTTCATCATCAGGCCTAGAAATGCAGCTGCATGCGGCTCTCCATCAGACCATCAAGGAATCACAGAATGTCAGGGGATTGGAAGGGCCCTCGAAAGCTCCTCCAGTCCAATCCCCCCATTGCCGGAGCAGGATCACCCAGACCAAGTCCCACAGGAACTCGTCCAGGCGGCTTTGAAACATCTCCAGAGAAGGAGACTCCCCAACCCCCCTGGGCAGCCTGGGCCAGGCTCTGGCACCCTCCCTGCAAACAAGTTCCTCCTCACATTCCAGTGGCCCCTCCTGTGTTCCAGCTCACACCCGTTCCCCCTTGTCCTGTCCCTGGTGCCATCGAGCAGAGTCTGGCTCCATCCTCCCGACACTCGCCCTTTCCGTATTTCTAACCAGGACTGAGGTCCCCCCTCAGTCTCCTTCTCTCCCAGCTCCAGAGCCCCAGCTCCCTCAGCCTTTCCCCAGCAGGGAGACGTTCCTCATAAAGGAGACCTCATAAGGAAGGTGAAGAGGGATTGAAGTGACTGCCTCCTCCTCACAGATAGGTGCAGAAAACTCACGCGCGGTGGAGCTGTGTGGCTGGTATCTGCACCGCACGTGTCCTTGCACGTTGGGTTCAGACTTGTGGACTGTCCAGACCCGTGCTGTTAAGTATGAGGCAGAGGAGTTCAGAGCTAGGTCTGGCAGAATATGGGATTTGCACTCCTGAAGAACCTGGAAACTTGGGGTATTTTCATGTTAAATGGAGAACAGACCCAGTCGACGCCTGCCCCGTTGATATTCATTCTAAGACGCCACATACGTGCATCGTCACGTACGCAAAGGATCCTCGGGAAGAAAGAAGAGCAGGAGCTATTAAGAAGCTCTTGGCTTCGTTCAGACCTATTCTGGTCAAACAGGTTGGGCAGCAGAGCCAAACCTGGAGCCGGCTTGTTTACAGGCTTCAGAAACTGGGGCCCTGCAGCACCCGGGAGTGCGCAGGAATAAAACCTGCTGTAAATTCTATGCTGCTGCCTGCTCTTTCAATAACACCGGGTGCAGCCTCCGTGTGTTTGCACTTGAGAGTAAATTTTGCCATAGGTCACACACAAAAACCTTAGGGAAGCTTGTGGGGAGCTTTTGGAAAGGAGCATTTTCCCCATCCCGTTTTGTTTTCTGTGCAAATCTGGGTGTGAGCTTCAGGAGTGGGGAGAGGGCTGGGAAGATGACCAGCACAAAACTGGGTGCTGGACCCCAAAAAGCCGTCCGAGCCTCTTGGGTCATGAACTGAACCCTTTTTCCATTTGTCTAAGGCAGCAGCGGGGCATAAATGTCGTGGCAGCAAGTGGGCAGTGACGGTCACGTCTGGGGCTGGCCTTTAAAAATCAGCTGGACATTTCATTCTTGCTGTTTACTCACTTCATTTGATCGCAGACTTTTACTCAGTGGTCTTCCCTGGGAGTATTCCAGCTATTTTAGGGTGTAGGGGATTCTTCCCATCTCCCTGCCCGTTGATTTATGGCAAGCCTCCCATTAGAATGCAATTTATTCCGAGCAAATTAAGATTTGCCGCAGAAGTTGCTTCAGGGTAGTACTGATATCTAAGTATTCAGGTAGGAGTTACCGTCCAGAGTTGGCAAGCGTACCAACAGAGTAATGTGCACATCAGGGTTTAAGATACGGCTTTGTGCTGGGTTTGAAAGAGCGATAACAAGCCTGTGTTAAAGTTCAAGTGAATTAGAACATACAAGGTGTTCTTTTCACTTGTCCACCTGGGGAAAAAAAAAAAAGCAGGTAGTTTTGCTGTGATTCTTTGAAACAGATTCACAGACTGTTGGGGATTGGAAGGGCCCTCCAAAGCTCCTCCAGTCCAATCCCCCCATTGCCGCAGCAGGATCACCCAGACCAAGTCCCACAGGAACTCGTCCAGGCGGCTTTGAAACGTCTCCAGAGAAGGAGACTCCACAACCCCCCTGGGCAGCCTGGGCCAGGCTCTGGCACCCTCACTGCAAACAAGTTCCTCCTCAGATTCCAGTGGCACCTCCTATGTTCCAGCTCACACCCGTTACCCCTTGTCCTGTCCCTGGTGCCATCGAGCAGAGTCTGGCTCCATCCTCCCGACACTCGCCCTTTCCGTATTTCTAACCAGGACTGAGGTCCCCCCTCAGGCTCCTTCTCTCCCAGCTCCAGAGCCCCAGCTCCCTCAGCCTTTCCTCCTTTCAGGCGGTGAAATGTTAAAGCCTCACATGTAGGAAAAAAAAGGTATCATTGTCTTCTGTGTAGTCCTCATGGGTTTTTAAAGCAATTTCCTAGCCACGGCCTCTTAGCGAGTAAGTTTAGGCCATTTAGTGGAACATGTTTGAAATACGGAGAGGACAGACCTCGTGTCCCAAAATCTGCAAGAGAAACAACGGGAGAAGAAAAACAATCCTACAGCTGAGGGGTGGATCAGGAAGTTTGGAACATTCCACTGCAGCTGGCACTGTCGCAGGGTCTCTGTGCTCCGCTGCACAACCCAGCTAACCTTACTCTGCTCCTGGGTCATGATTCTTTTTAAAATGTAAAATCGAGAAAACTGTACCAGCCTCTGACTCCTGTTACGAAACTGAATTACTCAGTGTTCACAAAGGCTCTGGGTTCCTCGGGTCAGTACACGGGGCTCACGTGTAGTAAAGGCTGCGTGTATGCAAAAGTAAACATGAGCTCATAAATAGACTTTGGAAGCGGTTCCCTGGCTGGATTTTATCCAGGAGGTCAGCAAACAAGGAGGAGGGGAAAGTTAAGGACGCCTTTCGTGGCATGTGATTTGTTTTTCTCGCTAACGCTGCACGCTGTTCAGGACTGTTTCTAGGAAAGAGGAGGTAGTCGTAAAAATCAATCAAAATACGCTACGACTTTGCTGACGAGCAGATAAGGAGCGAGTACAGAACAAGAGGAAGTTTTTGATTCAAAGTCTTGGGCAGGCACATCTCAGAATGCAATGGGGCAGGAGCATGTTTGCTATTTGTTCCCGCAGAAAGCTTGAAAAATGTTTGAAAGCATGTTAATAATCCCTTGGGCTCAACGGGGCTTTAATCAATACTCAAATAATTAGATGCATTTAATAATTAATAATTTAGATACATCTAATTAGACGTGTTGGGTTAAATAACTGGATTGGCTTTGAAAGTCTTTCACCGTGTAACAATATCCCATTTCTTGAGGTTCCCTGCCTCTCCTCCTGCTTCCCTCGCTATTTTGCTTAAACCCGCTCAGAGGCCAGGCATCGATCGCTCTCTTTTGTTCAGTGTCATATAGTTTTTCCCCAGCGGTGTAATACTAGTTTGGTGCTGGTCTCTTCTCACAGGTAATCGGCGACAGAGCCGGAGGGAATGGGTCCAAACTGCAACAGGGGAGGGTTAGACTGGAGAGGAGGGAAAGATTGTTCCCAGCCAGAGCAGTCAGCTCCTGGAATAGGCGGCCCAGGGAGGGGGTTGAATCCCCATCCCCGACCATGTTTCAAGGGCGTTTAGATGTGGGGTTGGGGGAGATGGTTTAGGGGTGAACTTTGCAGAGTAGGGTTGAGGGTTGGACTCGATGATCCCAAGGGGCTTTTCCAGCCTCAGTGATTGATTCTATAATTCTATGATTCTATGGGTGAAGCTTTTTAGATGCCTGGCTGTAAAGGATGAAGTTTATGGCACCAGAAGATGCTCCACGCGGGGCTGGCTGATGCCAGAAGAGAAGAGCAGGTCATTATATTAACTACAAGTGTTTACTTTGCATTCCTGAAGAAGCCACTGCTGCTAGGGTTAATACAGCACCAGCCAGCCGACCTCAGGAATGCCTTTGGGGCTCTCTGGATTGTAACTTAAGAACAAGATGGTGAGATGGGTTTCAAGACCTGCACACAAACCTCCCCCAGCACCCAGTGACATGCCCGAGGGCAGCAGAGACCCACCTCGGTCAGTGGAGGATCCTGAGTGGTGTTTCTGTTACCTTCACAGGGCTGCTTTCCTCAGGATTTAAATCAAGGGAACATTCGAAGTCTCGTATTGTGAATCACCTGGTATTGAGTACGTTGGACTTTAAAGGTTCTCCTGCCTTCAGACAGATCAATGATTATTAACTTCTCTGTGAAAAAAAAATAACACCTCCCTATGCTCCAGACCGGCTGGATGCATTTCTAAATTAACTTCACAGATTGGGAAATGATCATAGAATCCAAGACTGGTTTGGGTTGGAAGGGACCTCGAAAGCTCATCCAGTCCAGCCCCCCTGCAGGGAGCAGGGACAGCCTCAACTAGAGCAGGCTGCTCAGAGCCTCGTCCAGCCTCACCTTGAATGTCTCCAGGAATGGGGCCTCCACCCCCTCCCTGGGCAACCTGGGCCAGGGTTCCACCACCCTCAGGGTAAACAACTTCTTCCTAACATCCAATCTAAACCTCCCCTTCTCTGGTTTCAAACCCTTGACCCTCATCCTATTGCTACAGGCCCCAATTGTGGCCCACTCTGCCACACATGCTGCACGGGGATTAAACAAAAACATTGCTCCAGGGTCTCTCTTTTCTGCAATCCTCCCTGATTTCAGAAAGCGAAGGATTTCCAACATTAACACTCCCACGTCTGCTCAGTCGTTCACTGCCTGCTGCTCGTTAAGTCAATAAGGGACAAGACATCGTTCACATAGGCAGCACGGGATGAGCTGGAAAGTCTGCTCGATGGGTATGGCAGGGTGGGGAATGTGCTGCCCAGTCTGCCCCGGCACTCTCCATGTCCTGGTTGCTGAGACACTTGTCTGGGGCTTGGCAAAGGCCTTTCCCAAAGCAGAAAATAACCCCCTGGTGTGGCTACTAAGCGATCAAGGCCACCATATTTCAATAGCTGTGGACTGGCAGGGGGGCAGTTAAAGTGAAGAACTGCCTCTCCCCTGTGTAAATGTGCGGATCCCCAGCGAGCAGCATTTTCCCTGAGCTAGGCTGAAGCCTGAGCGAGCTGAGGGTTCCCTCTGTAGGCAGTGGGGAGGTAGAGACGAGTTCAAGGACTCATTTACTCCAAGGAGATCGTTGTCTTTAGATTGCAGAACCAAATCCTTCTGTGGATTCAAGCGAACCCGCTCTTTCCACTGAACACAAACGCGGTAAGAAAACCTTCCCCGTCCTGTTTTGCTCCCTCAGACATGGATGAAGAGGGAATGAGTCCATGGGAAAGGAGGAGGTGGGAGCCCCAGGGATCCCGTGGAAATCCCTGGAGTGGCTGGGATTGAGGCTGGGATTGAGGCTCCTTCCTCAGATGCCATGCGAGGAAGGGCTAAGTTCTGCTGCCTGTGGCTTTTGGCCGCCTTCCTCACGGGAGGGTGAGGGGTCCATCCAACTCCTGCCAAAAGCTAAGGGAAAGCATCGCTGGGCTGGATGCAGCCAGCTCTGGCATACATCTTGGATCATAGAAACACAGAATCACAGAATGGTTTAGGTGGGAAGAGACCTCAAAGACCATCCAGTTCCAACCCCCCTGCCATGGGCAGGGACACCTCCCACCAAACCAGGTTGCTCCAGGCCCCGTCCAACCTGCCCTTGAACACTTCCAGGGATGGAGCAGCCACAGCTTCCCTGGGCAACCTGGGCCAGGCTCTCCCCACCCTCCCTGCAAAGAATTCCTTCCTAATATCCAGTCTAACCCTCCCCTCTTCCAGCTTAAAGCCGTTTCCCCTCATCCTGTCACTACAAGCCCTTGTCATAAACCCTTCCCCAGCTTTCTTGCAGGTCCTCTTCAGGTACTGGAAGGCTGCTCGAAGGTCTCCCTGGAGCCTTCTCCTCTCCAGGCTGAACAGCCCCAACTCTCGCAACCTGTGTCCCTAGGGGAGGTGCTCAGAGAATGACAGAATCACAGAATAATTAAGGCTGGAAAATATCTCAGAGCTCCTCGACTCCAGCCTACAACTCTATGGGTGCTCTGCAGAAGGAAAACCTTTTTCTTCACCTTATCCCTCTGGATCTGCCCACCCTCATGCCCCAACACTGCTTCACTCTGGTCATTAACCTCCCATCTCTTCCGAAGTTTTCTCCCAAACCTGGTTCCACCACCACAGGCTGTCCCGCTAATGGCCCTTTCCTATTTACAGGCTACGGGAGAAGCACCCAGCCCACGAAAAGTTAAATACCTGGGTTCTGCAGGAAGCACGGGGTTAATACGTAGTCCGTGTGTCCCGTGTCACCCATTAGATAGCGCCTGCAGGGAACTGGACACCTGCTTTGGTCTCCTTCTTGCAGTGGCCGAGCGTTGGTGTAGTATGTCTGCCAAGCCCCTATTAATAAACCATCTTTTTATCTGTCACAGAGTTAAGCCAAGATTAAATGTCGTTCCCATCCTACCATCCATCACCTCTGCGTTTCACGGGTCCTAAGGGAGCTTTATTTTCTGTACCGTTTCCTGATCTCCCGAGGTTTGCGCCGCTCTTGCACGAGGAAGGAGGATGCGAAAAATCAGCGAACTAGCCACACGAATAAGAGTTAGGGGAAAACTACTTGTTCTCAGCTATACTATTGGGATTATCTACTCTGAGAGAAAGTATATTCACTGTGATCAAAACGTAAGCTTTATCGTACCGTTTATATCCAGATGTGTTGCTGTGGGAACGTTTCCGTGGCCATCTTCACGGGCTCCTACTTTACAAGTTGAAACCAGCTGCTGGAGGGGAGCAGCAGGGACAGATCAAACGAAAAATAAAGCCAGCTCCCTTCTTCCAGCATTGAAACTCCCGTCGCTTCATGTTGCTTTTTTACGTAGGAGGGGGGGAAAATGGATTCTTGTGTATCTAACTTGTTTATTCCACTCATTACCCCTCTCTTCTACACAGCGCAGCCTCCATCAGCCTCCAAGAATATTACAAAAGATGCCATTAGCATAATCCCCTTCTGACAGGCGGAGCAACCGAGAATTTACGGGTTACAGAATCACAGAAACATTTAGCTTGGAAAAGACCTATAAGATCATCAGGTCCAGCCTTTAACCCTACTCTTAACTTTATCACCCCTAAAACATATCTCTACGCACCTCAACCTCAGTTATGTCTTAGTACAGGCAGGTTTTGTCACCTGAAATACAATTATAGTGGCGCTGGTTAAAGAGAAAGAATCTCTGGTGACAATTTCTAGCCCCGCATACTTCTTCAAACAGCTGCTCATCAACAAGTGAGGCGAGACAGTGGGGACCAGACTGACCGTACACACCCCGCGCCAGCACAAAGGCGTAAAACAAGTCAAAACACCGACTGAGATACGTTTACAAACGCCACCTCTCTCCGCAGTTGTGACAGGAGCCCATGACACCAAAAGAGAGGGGTTATCAGAGGTGCTTTCTACCTGAATCTTTGTTGTTTGTGAAATGATTCGATAGATGTAGCTGAAGGGCATGGTTTGTGTTTTTTTTTCTTCGTTACTCAAAAGCAAAGAACAGCTAATACAGCAGCTGGCTGTAGTTAAGAAAGGCTGAGCCTCTAGAGCCCGTCACAATCGTTACTGACACCCATCCAGCAGCACGAGGGCAAAGAGCTTCGTCAGCTTGTCTCAGCCCTGATCAGGACAAGAGCTACAGCTCGTTTCTCAATCTCAGCTGAGAGTCGAGTCTTCCTTGACTGACGCGCAAGTTTGGAGCCTCTGTTGCACGCACGGCGTAAAATTTCCAGGGGAAGGGAGTTATGAGTAGCCAAATATTTTTACCAAAGGTCACGGTTGTATTACTTTAAATTAGCTCGATTGCAATGATGGCTGCATTTCCACCGACCTCCCCCAAAAAAATGCCAAGGCTCGGCCGGTGAATCAATTTACCTAAGGGTATGAAGATGAAGAACATTTGAATACCTATGAGAAAAGTCTCCTTCAGGATTAGTCTGGTTTGTTTTAGATTAGGCTAATGTAAATTAAGGAAAATGCTCCTTTTGGAGAGAGTTTTCACACAAAGACTTCTTGCCATCTATTTATTTACTAAAGAATATATTACCTAGGTGTCCCCCCGCAGGAAAGGCCCTCTGCAGATATCTTTTGACTCCTAGAAACCACTAAGCAAAAGCTGGCAGGCTGGATGTGCGCTGATATTTACGACGAAAGGAGATCTCTGAACTCTGGAGATTTCTCAGGGGTATTTACTAGGATGGACTACCTAGAAAACCTCAGCTTGCTCCTCTGCCTCGTGTTTCTCTGCCATCAAGCATCCAAGAAATGGTGAGTGCCCGGGATCCGAAAATACTTAGAAAAAGGTATCACAGAATCCCACAGAAACACAGAATCCCAGGTTGGAAGGGACCTCAAGGATCATCTTGTCCAACCCTTTAAGGTAAAGAAATACAGTTTCAATGAGCTGGCCCCGGTAGGACAATCCATCATAATCTCCAGATTTTAAAGGAAAATCAATTATATTAGCCAAGCTATGCAGGGTTCCTAAGTGCTTGGCCTTTGGCAGCTGCTGGTGCAGAATTTTTGTGTTATCACAGAATCAGTGAAGTTAGAAAAGACCCTTGGAATCATCGAGTCCAACCCTCAACCCTGCTCTGCAAAGTTCACCCCGAAACCATCTCCCCCAACACCACATCTAAACGCCCTTGAAACACGGCCAGGGATGGGGATTCAACCCCCTCCCTGGGCAGCCTATTCCAGGAGCTGACTGCTCTGGCTGGCAAAAATTGTTCCCTCCTCTCCAGTCTAACCCTCCCCTGCTGCAGTTTGGAACCATTCCCTCTGGTTCTGTCGCTAATTCCCTGGGAGAAGAGCCCAGCCCCAACCTCTCTGCAATGTCCCTTCAGGGAGCTGCAGAGAGCCATGAGGTCTCCCCTCAGCCTCCTCTGCCTCAAACTAAACAGCCCCAGCTCCTTCAATCTTTCCTCATGCATGAAAAGCTTTCAGACTCCTTAGCAGGTAAACAAAATGGAAGAATACATCCAGATTAACTGACCTATTTGTTTTTTTCAAAGGAAACGCCCAATTTCATTGACCGTGCTTGACTTGCTACAGGCCGTTAATTGTCNGCGTGTCTACAAGCCCTTGTCACCAGCCCCTCTCCAGCTTTCTTGTAGGTCCCCTTCAGGTACTGGAAGGTCGCTATTAGGTCTCCCTGGAGCCTTCTCTTCTCCAGGCTGAACAGCCCCAGCTCCCTCAGCCTGTCCCCAGAGCAGAGCTGCTCCAGCCCCCTGAGCATTCCCGTGGCCTCCTCTGGCCCCGCTCCATCAGGTCCGTATCCCATGAATACTCTTCTCTGGTGATCTCTTCAGCTTGCGCCCATTAAAAGCAGAGGATACACGTAGTGGGGTGCCAATACAGTGGTCCCTTTTCTTGCACACCCCTTTGTGGCGCCCATGGCCCCGTGGCTCCCTCGGTGCCGGTGGTGGGAAATACTCAGCTGGTGCCAGCTCAGCCCTTATCTGCTTGTTGATTCGCAGCAGAAGCTCTTTGGGAGCCTGCGGTGCAGGTGCCAGACTTCTGCTGTTTGCCAGGCAGCTTTTTCTTATCTCCAAGAGACACGGGGCTTTAAATGGTACAAAAGTTTTAACCTTTGCTGTGACCAGTAAGACCTTTCTAAATATTGGAATGCAGACGGCTGGAAGTGGGTAGCAGGAAACAAACAAACACAGAATCATTTTTCTTGGAAGGAACGTCTAAGATCAGCAAGTCTGACTATCGATTGCATCAGTTACTGCTTTCAAAACCCGCAGATTTTAAGGCACCCCAGGCTCTTGGGGATGTTCGTGCTTTCTGCCTGTTTAGTCCAGGGTTTTCTTATGTGTTCCACTTTCAGGAGTGGTTTGCACTCGCAGCCCAGATCTCAGCGTAGCTTTCCTCTGCCACTTAGTCAGAGCTACTGGATCTAGATGATCTAGTCGGACTAGACGATCCTTGAGGTCCCTTCCAACCTGATATTCTATGATTCTATCAAGGCCATGCCCTTGACTTGGCGCAAAATTCCTGCTCCAGGTGATATTCAGCTCTCACCAACCACTACAAGGAGCAGGAGAGCTGGAAACAGAGAGGTTAATGCACCGCTTGCAAAAGATAAGTCCGTGTTATTAAAGCATTACTCATCACTCCGAGAAAGGTTATGGTGCAGAGGCAGCGTGGGCGACAGGAGCTGGAAGGCGAAGCAGCTGACAGCCTCGATACTATTTGTCGACGGCTTTTTGCCCTCGCGGCCTTTCGTCCCCGTGGACCAAGCTGAACTTTCAAACCTATATTAAGACGGGGCAGGCTCTCTGCAACACGATCTCCAAACGCAGAAGGATTACTGACCTCCTGCGACCCGCTCTAAATAAAATGCAGAAGAACTCAGCCTCCAGTCGAGTCCCCAGAGAGGTGCTCTGAGAGCTGCCGGGTGAAGCCACAGTGAAGGGACCGGGTTCAATCTACAGCTGATTTTTCATTTGGTGGGAGGGTGGAAGGGGTTTGAGTTCTAGATGCTTACAAAAACAAATTTTTGCTTCTGGAAGAATGCGATTTTTTTAATCCCACGCTACTTTTCAAAGCCCAGGGCTCAGGTGTTTATCTGTGCATACCTGGGCAATCTTTTTATTGACGAGCTCTCTACTAGGAGCCGAGGTGTTGGGGGAGATGGTTTAGGGATGAATTTTGCAGAGTAGGGTTGAGGGTTGGACTCGATGATCCCAAGGGGCTTTTCCAGCCTCAGAGATTCTGTGATTCCGTGATCCTATTCTGTCATCCTTTCCAAGGCCCACAGTTTTCTCTGTGCTCTGTGATGCACCGACACGCAGAAGCACTGCATCAATCTCTGAAGGCAAATGGTCCTTCTTTTCCGAGGACCTCGGCAGAAGCCCAGACTCAGCAATTTTTCATGTTGGGAAAAACTTTTGTCCAGAGAGTTATTTCCTGCTGGAATAGGCTGCCCCGGGGAGGTGGTGGAGTCACCGTCCTTGGATGTGTTCAAGAAGAGGTTGGATGATGTCCTCAGGGACAGGATTTAGATGATGAGATGATATTGGGTAATAGGTTGGTGATAGGTTAGG
>WEIS01016556.1:0-23934 GCA_013389965.1 Todus mexicanus
AATTTTATTTTTTTTTCCCCCAGAGGGTACCCAGGAGGAAAGGTCAGCACAATGCTTGCAACTAACTGTTCAGAGTCCGTTCCACCATGGCCAGTGAATCTCAGTTTCTGATTTTGGCTGGTGCTTGGCCCCTTTTTTCTTTTTTAATGCAAACCTATCTCTGCCAGTCTGGGAAAAAGGGATTTAGCTCTCCAGGAGATAAAGGTATAAGGAGAAGTCCAGGATAGCAGGGAGGAAGCTGTAAAGATGATGCAGTTTTTCCCACAGATGAGTTCACAGAAAATTGGGGCCAGCTGAGGTGTTGTCCTCCCCCCTACATTGCCAGTGACATCTCTACAAGCCCTGTCAGCAGGGGAGAGAAATTCAGTTAAAGTGAGAGAGAAATGTTAGCTAGGGGTTTGCCTTCAAAAATCTTTTCCTGCTTTGGACCAGGGCTGCTCACACCCATGAGCTTTTGAGGCTTAGTTGAGGACTTTCTTTCTTCCCTGACCTCCAGGAAGCCTAACAGATGTCTGAGGCAAAGGGGTTCACCTGGATAGTCTTGGGGGGGTTTATTACATTTGGGTTCAATTCATGTTGCTGTCAGTAGGTAACGGCCAGAGTCTGTTTATATGTGAATTAGTTTTTTAAGAGTTTGTCAGAGAGCCCAAAGCTCATGTCAAGTGTTTTTATGCATCTTGAACAAATCTCAGCCTTTAATACCAAGGGAATATTTCCAGGTATGCAGGCACATAGCGGCTGGAAAGAGAGGGGGGAGGGTGAGAAGGAATCTTGATGCAGCTAGAAAAAAATCAAGATGCTATTTCCCTCGATGCTATTGAAAAGACTCATTTTTCTTTGTCTTTCCAGGTTCCCTTTTCCATTTACAGGATTCTCCCATCTGCAGTGAACTGTTTTCACATCTGAAACTCAAGCAGCCATCCCACAAGCTGTACTTGGGAAACCACTAACTGATGTTAGATTTACACAGTGGGTAGTTTTTATATATGTTTTTCTTAAAAGCAGCATCCTAGGGGAATCTCTCAGTGGCAAAAATGCCCCAAGAAGCACTAGCAGCCAATAGAGCATCTGAGGAGTTCACAGGGTTAAATCTATTGTTTTCAGGGATCGATACAATCTCTGTTTTGTCAAGCTGTTTAAGTTCCAGGACCCCATTCCCACCAGCTACAAGGAAGGGTGAGGAGCCCAGAGTAAACTCATTTGGGCCTTTTAAGTACAACATGATTCATATTTGTGTGCAGCCTCTGTCATGGGTTGTGCACAGCCCACTGCCAGAATCCATGTCACCCTCTCAATCTTGTGCCAGAGGGGGCAGGTGGACAAGATAACTTAATAGCTCTTATTCATTTGGAATTTCTCTGGTTATGGGGTAGGTCACCTTGTTCAGCGAGAGAGGGAAAGCATTTAAATCTTCAGCCCAAACTCAAGCTCCAATGTAAGCAAGTTTCACAGGAGCTGAACTTATATTTCTCCCCTTGTTATCTTGCAATTTCTTGAGGCATCCCTTTACGAAAGAGCGATATAAGGGTTCCAGTGGCAATGAAAAAGATTATAATCCACCATGTTCATACAACCAACATGAAAGTGAAAACTCTCACCAAATGATTTGAGTGAAGGCCAAGAACAGATCTAGTTTCTGCAAAGCACACGGCAGGATGTCAGAATCAGACAACATAGGTTCCCGTGTTCCTACAGATGAGGGGTAGGGTCATAGAGCACAACCCATGCAATCCTGCACGGTACTGATGTGCCGACCTACATGAAATCATGCAAACTGCTTGATTGCTGGGTCAGTCCAGGATTTAGTGATGTCTCAAAACTGGCAACTGTGTATCTTTTCATTTCTAGAGGAATATGGAATTAGAAATGTGAAACTGGATGAGAGAGCAAATGAACATCTATATTTGAAAACAGCTACCACCAAACTCTTTAAAGGTATCAACAAATTTTCTAACCAGATGAATCTGAGACCTTGGCATGCTTCTGCCCTGCAGTTTTGCACCCTGAAGGATGTGAGCATTCAAAATATTAATTAATAATGTTGTGGCTTTGGATTTTTTTCCCACAAACCTTCCTATGGTGATACCTAGCTGTTCTAGTTGCTTGCACAGACAACATTATGTAGTTACATGCCAAAATGGACCAAAAAAATGGAAAACACTCCCAGATTTTTAAAGCTTAAAATGCATCAATTTAGCTTGAAAAAAAGTCATTAAAGAAATGCCATGTGAGCATTTCTGAGACACACAAAAATCACCATGTACCTCTTTGCTGTAAAAAAAACACCAGAGTTGTCATTTTTGCACAAGCTTCATTAGTAAATAATTCTTCTGTCACAGTTTTCATCCAAAGAAGGGAAATCACCTAAAAACTCTATTTAATTAACCTTTACAGCCCCCTTGTGAGCTTGGCATTATTATCTCCATTTCACAAATGGGCACATTGAAACACAATGAGCTTAAGTGGCTTCCTTACAAGTAAAACTACATAGCAGGTCAATGGCAGAGCTTGGAATAGATCCCAAATCTCTTGGGCCCCGGTCCCACGTTTTAAGAGCTACAAACCTTTCCTTCTTAAAATGGGTGAAGATTCAGATCATTATTTTTTAATTTATTGAACCTAAGCTGCTTGCATCTGGGATAAAACTCTGAAAAGCATCTAAGAAATGCTGTGCCATTTGAGCATCTAAAAGAGCGTCTAAGAAGGAGAAACAAGCTCTTTCATTTTGTTTAAGGGCTGTACACAAATGTCTCTGGTGGAAAATAAGGAGTCTTTAAGAATGATGTGTGACTTCTAGTGATGGAGCCTGGGTTAGCGAGGGTATTTATTTTTCCCTTCATTAAGAAACAACTTATCATTCCAGTAAAGGAGCTGTTAATGAGTTTGTTCACACTCGCTGAGAAATGACTGCAGGATACTCCTCAGAGAACTTACTCTGAATGCATACATAAACCAGCCAGAGCTCTAGGTACAACCAGCAACCTGAGGAGAGAAACTGCTTTTGGGGTTTTGCCTTTTTGTCTGTTTGCTTCTTTGTTTGCTTTTCTTTCCCCTCCTGTTCAGTTCAACAGATCTGGGAAGAAACCAGCAGATTTGGAGCACGCAGGTTGGATTGTACATCCCTGAACCACTATCGGACTTGTGCAAGGAGCACAGCATGAGCTTGAAACCACCAGTTGGGTGCCTGATGGGAAGTAGGGGAAAAAGACATGGTATGTCTCCAACCCAAATTATTTGCTGCCCAATTTATCAGGAGATGGAGGTGCACACATCTGTCACCACACTCTGTGTTGTGGCTCCTCATCTGTGGCATGAGACGGCTGCCCTCAAGCGCCCCAGGCTGAAGCGCACCTACCTCCATCCATGAGAAAACTACTCAGGTCATGTCCTAGCAGCACATGAGGGGAACATCCACCCTCTGACAGAGGAGGAGGGTGGAAGAGATGTTTTCTTCTGCATGTGGTTTCAGCATGGCCTCAGGCTGCTGGCTGGGAGCCAGCTCGGTCCTGTACTGGGCAAAGTTTGGGATTCCCCAGTGCTGGAAAACATTCTCCTGGCACCATTTCAGACACTTACCCTTTTGACGTTACAGTTTTTGAATGTGGGTTAGCACATAATTAGACTGTGCAATGCTAGAAGAGAATTACTGAGCAAACAAGGCAGCTTGCCCACCCTCTGGGCAGTTCAGAGATGATCCTCACATTGCTCCTCATGTCTTCAGACTGTTTCCAAGAAGACTGGATGTCTGTGTCTCAGCTATATATACGAGTGTAAATATATAATCTCTCCTCACCATCCACCTATTGTCCTCCTGTTCTTTTTGTCAGCTGTTTTGAGAAGTATTTCCGACTCAACAGCATGAATAATTGTTGGGGTTTCTTGTTTGTTTGAAAAAAATATGGATAACAAATTGCAACATTTGCTCTTCAGACTGCAACCCTACCCTGAGAAGACCCACCCTGACCTCCAAAATGAAATCAGTAACTTCACTCCTCTTCATTTCCTCATCCTGTGTCTAAAGGCAGGGGAAGTGGGTTCGACCTTTTGCACATAATCTGACACACGGCACGCAGGGCCGGAAGGCAGAAAATCATTTCAACAAAAGGCCGGAGCTCTGGGTTAGGTAAATTCAGGAAGGAGAGAGATAGGAAATGGCAGTAATGTCGCCAATAGGCTAAGAGGATCCTGGCACCAACTGGGATGTGAAATATGAGGTTGTCTCAAACAAGGACTGAGTAAAAAAACTTCAGCTCACTTTGAAACATATGGCACCAAAGACATTTACTGAAACACCTTTGGAGGGGAGATAGGAAGACATTCTTTCCTTGAAGAAGTTAGCCTCAAATAAAAGCACCTTGTTTAATATCCAAGGGCAGGATAGCCAGGGAGGATGGCTAGAGGACTCATCCAATAACATGGCATGATTGTAGGATGAGTTGTCATGGTTTAATCTCTGCTGGCGGCTCAACACCACACAACTGCTCACCCATTGCTTCCATCTCTCCCCGTCCTCCACACCCCCTCTTGTGGGATGGAAAGGAGAACTGGGAGGAAGAAAGATGTGAGACCCCAGCAGATGACACAAGCTTAACAGAATAACACAAAGAGAGAAGAAAACAACAGTACCAATGAAATGATAGACAAAGCGAGTAATAGAAGCCAGAAAGGCTATACCTGTATCCAAAACACCAACACTCTCTGCTCTGGCCACACTGAAGTCCCACACAAAAGCAAATTAAAAACAGGTGCCCTCACGCTAGGCCAACCCTCCCCTTATATAGGGGCGTGACATCAGTATGGTGTGGAATAGCCCATTGGCTGGTTGGGTTGTTTATCCCAGCTGCACTCCCTCCCAGCTACAGTCCCTTCCAACTGCTTGGGTCAGCAACTGCTGGTGATAATTAACCCAAATCAAACCCAGGACAGTTGCCTTACCTGTACCTCACCCTCTCAGGCAGCTAAAGGCCCTATGGTCACCTTGCTTAACACCAAGCTTAGCACTGAGCCATACATACGTGCAGTGAGGTTTCACTAGAGTGCTTCACATTGTCCAGATATGTATCTATGTAACCTCTCTTACTTGTGACTGGAAAACCTCAATGTTAACACACTTCTCCTTCAAACACCCTGTGATTTACCAAAATGCTGCTCTCCCCCACATTACAGAGATACGAAAAGCCCACGCTCAAGAGGGAAGTCTCTGAGGAGTCAGAGCACTGCTGGCCAGATGCTGTGGTCCCTGTGCCATGCAGCCTACAGGCACAAAGCAGAAGGAAGAAAGAAAAACTTCAGAGACATGATGTGGAAAAGGGCAATCCTCAGAAATGTCTCCTAGTTGCCTGTGAACAAACCCCACAGTCTGACCGGCTGCTCACACCAGCGAGGTCTGCAGAAAGGGCCAGTGGCTTGTAGCAGAGCCAGACTCTCCTGACACTTCTTTCAGTTTGAGCTGGAAATAGCACACCGATATCCTTTGCTAACTACTTTGGCAGCTCCTTGACTGAATCAGGAAGTTCAAAGGTAGACTGAAAGGAAGAGAAAAAAACTAAACCAAAACAAAATAAACTCTGGGATCCAAATATCTTGCTGTATTTTTCCCCAAGGCTTTAAGAATTGCTTGATATGAGCTTGATTTGTTTTGCTGTAAAGGGTTAAAGTTCTCACTGTCACAGAAGTAGGTAGATATACTATTAAAGGCAATGACAGTTTTGTTATTAGCACCAATGAAAACACAATCCAGCTCTTCATCACCCCACCTACCTCCTAATAATCCCACAGATCCTGACAGAATATAGGTTCCTTTTGACTGTTACATGCTTTGCTACGTTGTCCTTGGACCCCATCTGCGTCCTCTACCTGAATTAAAATGAACTCTCCTTTCTTTATCCTCCCCCTGACTTCATTCCCACTGACCCTCTGTTCAGCTGATCTCATTTAAGACTGAGTGTATTTTATTTCTTTTACGACTTTGTCTTCTGCAAGAAACTCCCAGTCCTTCCAACCTCATGCCACGTGTGACATTCTGTCCCCATCAAAAATCAGATCATTCCTTCGAAATAAGAACTGGCACCAGGTCAAAGTCCTGAAGATGAAAGGAAGGGTTAAGTTTACTTTCAATATGGGAGGAGGGTTCGGAAATAAATGTCGAGGTTAAAAAGTCCAGATGGTAATTCAACTGTATCCCTGCTATAAACATGATTTGATTTATGGGAACCACTAATGGTATCTCAGTTTAGATCGGGATGGCTTTGCTTTCTCTCATCTGTAGCTTGAAATTCATCAGATTTTTTTTTCACTCCCACCATGAATCTTTCACTACAAAGAGATACTCCTATCAAGAATTTGGAAGTTCTTTAAAACCCTGCAATTGATAAACGTTAACAATCCTAATCCATGCAAATTACTGTCTGATGCCTTTATTTATAATACCAAGCGGATGTGCTTATTCAAAGCAGTCTAAAAGAGCTTTGACAAGTTCAGTCTTACAGAACTGTATCTCCTATTGCTGTTTTTCCTCTCCCGTCCTTTGGGGATCAAACTGAATCAGTTTTCACTTTTTTTCTGACGTTGCGATTATTAGGTTTCTCAGTTTTGTCAGAAAAATCCATCAGAAATGTTTATCTCATGGGGCAAATAGCAATGGAACAGCATGTTTATCACTTCGAGGGCCATAATCTACAGGCAGCAATGGCCCCAATCCAGTTTGTTTTAAAACACAGAGGCTGAAAAAGAAAAATGCCCGTGTCTGAAATGTGTGATGGAGATGTGCGGAACTGCATTAGCCCTGACACCCATTTCTTTATGTCTCTATATTTTGGCTGTCAGTCATTACATATATGTTGCTTGAAGTCCTTACAGTTTACTACTTCCAGCCTCAAGGAAACAAAACAGTTGGCCTCAAACGTTAACATCTGAAGAAAGGTAGCTTTTTGTGGTGGACTTTGTGGAAATCTGTGCCCCCAAAGTAGTTCAACTAAACTGTAGGCTCCTTGGGGAGGTAAAAGTCAGATTTTGGAAATGGTAAGAGGATTGCTTTTGAAATAATCATAGATGGTCTCCACATGCACACATTCATGCTATGTCTGGATACCCAGTTTATGTTTGAGACACCTAAGTTATAGATAAATGCCCATTTTTAAGGCTATCCAAACAAGCAGAATGGTAAGTAGATCAATGTTTGCAAGATGCATTTTTTTGCTTTATGAATGCCATAGAGGAATAACACAGAGTGCAGCACATGGTGAAAAATGAAGAGTGTCTTAGGAATACCCCAGCCTCATTTGTTGGGTTAATGCATAATGAAAGAGCAACCAGGTATTCAGGATCTTAGTTTTACCAGGATTTATAGATGCACTGATTGGCTTTGAATTGCTTGTGTCACCAAAGACCTTCAACACACTTCCACCAAACCATCAACATTTCTTCTAAACTCCTCAGGCTTAGAGAATATGGGAGTAAAAGAGACCAAACAAACTTCATGGGACAGAGAGCAACTAATTCCCCTTCTGTGTCACATACCGATACCAAAGCGATGTGGTCACTAGAAGTAATAGTAGAAAACAGAAAGATAGGATGAGATAGGATAGTACAGGATAGGAATATAATAGAAATAGGAATAGGAATAGGTATAGAAATAGATCAGGGATGGGCATTTAAGCCAAGTTATTCATAAAGCAACCTCTCCTTAACAGATCGGAGAGAAACCAATACATAAACCGGAGTTTTCAGGCAATCCAGGCATGCTGCTTTTCAAGACCTGTAGTCAAATGTGTATGGTGGTTCTCTGCAGAAGTCCGCTCTTGTCTCCAGCTGTGGCACTGATTTGCTGTATGGTATTGAGTAAATCATCCAGTTTCATTATAGAGTTGGTCTGCACACAACCTCCCGCCAAAATAATAAAAGGTGAGAAGTCAAAATCAATTTCATTAAGCTGGTACAAGTCAATATTTGGATGCTCTATGCTGGGAATGGAAGTGGCTTAAAGCCAACACCTGAAGTGTAGTTTTAAATGGACAAAATAAAAGTCATCAAAATAAGAAAATTGATTTTGGGAAGTTAAATCAATGTGTGCGCCTGGTACAATTTACACACCTGGCTAAAATGCTTTAAGATATAGCTTACAATCACTAAGTATTGCTATTATTACATGAACATTGCAAAAAACACTGACTTTTGACTGAAGGTAAGCGCTGAGGTGTTTGGTCTGAGATAAACTAACACAAGGGCCTTGTCTGCATTCAAAAAATGTCCTGGTTTCATTTATTTGTTGCACAGCTCCATGTAGCTCTGTGTAGCATTCTTGTTTTAGTGTAGCTGAAAACTATTCTTCCCTGACTTATACTGAACTGGAATAAGCCTGCTTTAATATGCCTTAGGACATTCATTGTGCTTTTGTACTGGTAGATCTAAACTGCTATCAAATTAACGCTTTCATTTAAAGCACTGCAACTCTGTGTGTGATCATCAGTGGCACCAATTCAGTGTGTGTTTTCTTTAAATGAGCATTTCAAATCTCTTTGGCTGCAATCTGAAGCATCTACAGGAGTCATTAGGATCAGCTCTGCCCATATCACCTATATTTTCCATGATACGTGCAGAGTATTTGCAGAAATAAATGGGAAGATGTTTTTCCCATATGTGCATGAACTCTGAACTCCAAGAGTTCAAGTGGGTTCAGTTGTTCTCCTCAAACTGTCATTCTAGTCCTAATTAGTACATGGTGCCGTGAGCAATTTAAATGGAATATATTAATAGAGGAGAATTCAGAGGAGGAAAAAAAAAAGACACCCTCCCCCATACCCCTGCCTGCAAAAACTCTTAAATAAACAGGGGATTTCTTAAGGGTGCCCCACACCCTTCCCACCTCCCCCTTTCCCTTAACAATAAAGATTGAGGGTGGGAGATGGAGAAGGTCCGGATGCTGTCTGCCAGGGAGGGTTTCCCACAGGAGGATATAGCTGTAGACTCCCACTGCTTCCGAGGAGTTGTGGGGGATGGGGGGATGCTAAAACTGAGCCATGATGGTTCAGGGAAGTGCTGTTTTATTTAAACCCTCAAATGGCTTGACATGCCCCTGGTACTTTCACTGCCTAATTATAAATGAAAGGAAAACGGCAAGAGAATCCCCTCCTGTTGACCATCTCCCACTTAACAAGGCAGCACATGTCTCAGTCTCTACCTTTTTAGCTCTGTCCTTGCTTTTATCCTTCTGCAATTTAATCCTAACTCAATTATATTATTACAGCGTGTCACTTTGAGTCACTTTCCCCCTTATTGGCATATGGCTCTTTTCAGATTCACTGCTAATTCTTTTCCAGTGGACTTGTTTAAAACGTACTCATTTTCTGCTTAGACTCTGCGTTATTCACGCATCACATTTCTGCAATGCCTGGCTAACTTCCTCGGGAGGAGAAGGGGAGCCGGGGATCTTCGCTCTCTGCATACATTTGCTAGAGTTTCCATACCGAATTGTCAAAACACAACATAGATGGCAGGAAAGGTGAGCAGCATGCCCCGTCTGTCAGAAATGTGGATAGGAGGCTGCCCTCCACTGGGTCTATTCCAGAGCCCTGGGCTGGAGTGATGAGGAGAGCTGGTGAATACTGAAAACTGTTTTATATCAATATCTCTAGGGGTTTTTTTTCCCTTTTTCTATTTTTTTTTTTCCTTTTAGTTTTCAAATGTTCAGACTCCTTGTGCCTTTTTTGACTTTCGTCCTTGTATCAGCCACATCAGAGGCTCTTCCTACCAAGATGGCCCTGCAAGTTCTGGTTTCCTGGGGAATATTCCAACTGCCCATCTATTCAAGATGTCTTCAAATTTGGATATGGGCTGCTTGACTGATGACCAATTAAACAATTGGATTGCAGAAGTCACTACTGGTGGTATTTGCATGTTAAAAAAAAATTTAAAAATAAAAATAAAAGAATACCATGTTGGAAGCGACTTCGGGGATCCTCTAGTTCAACTAAAAGATAATTCTGTAACACTTCAGTCAGGAAAAGAGGACTGTGCTGAAAATATGTACATTTTCCCCTCCTCTCACCTAATAAGAGAACGTGATGGTAGCAGCTGAGGCAACCACAATGCTGCCAAGTCCTGAACTTTGCTTTTCTAAAAGGAAAAATATCCCTTTTAGTTTTTCCTAAAAGCTTGATTACACTTGGAAATGCATAGTAATAGTGATTCTTCAGCATAAAACCCACCCTGTTTCCCTTCCACTTATATGCACACTCTTATTCTGGATTGCCTTTTACCATCTGAGTTTGTAGGTGGAATAAGCTAACTAAGGGAAAAGCTTGTTGGTAAACATCCAAATAGATGAGCCCAGAGAGGAATTTCCTGGTTTTAGCGGGGAAAAAAAAAAGAATTTTTTTTTTTAAAAAAGAATAACAAAATCTGGCCTCCCATTTCCAAAACCTCACAGGAGGAGAAAAACAAGCTGACTATTCAGGACAAAAGTCTGCAAAATCTCTTCACTGTAGAGGCGAAGACAAAATTAAAAGTCGGTCTGTTCAGAGAGAGATACTGTCAGACAAGGAAAGCAAAACCTTCTGCCTCAAGGTGACCTACGGTTTGCTCAACGTCTTTCTTGAGTTCAGTAACTTCACTGAGGGAAGAGGCTACATCCCTGATTTTTCCATTACTCTGTGTGTAAATGAGTGGCTTGAATTCAAACATCAAGATCTGTTTTCACAGCCAAAATACATATCTCCATGATGCCTTGTGCAGTCAGATAACTTGCACACTTCTATGTTAAGATAAGGACCAGGTAGACTGTTTACAAATTCAGGTTGTTGTAACTTGATAGTGGAGTGTCTAGTACACATGATATGAAAACTGGTATAGAAATGGGGTAATGTGGTACTAATACTCACGCAAGCAAAACAAGTGTATCGACGGGGTTCATTTCATTTCTCTTTCCTGAGTCAAACCAAGTGTAATCATTATGGAAACTCTCTGAATCACTACTTGTCATTTCAAGATTGCACATGAAAAATGCTCAGGACTTCTGATAGCAGATTCTTCAGCCTCAGATTCTCAAACACAAAGCATATGAGGACACGATTGTTCTCTTTATCCTTTAAGTTTTCCCTTCCTTCTGTTAATACAGATTCAACTTGGTAGCTACACTACTTAGCACTGCAATGACTGTGGTTATAGCTAGCAGTCAAGATAACGTGGTGTTATTATATCAAGAAATCATGTCCACTTCATAGGTGTCCTGAGTGTCTTCTGTTTTTAGACTTTGTTTGGGATAAGAGAGCTAATTCTCCATCCTCTCTCAGGCCATGGGATCAGGTTGGCCCTAACCATCATTCCAATTTCCCTAAATCCCACAGTCAACTTGTCTGTCAGATAAAATTGAGAGTCTATTTATTCTACCTCCTCCAGCTGAACTTCATTTAAAATAACTTTTCCTCCACGGTAGATTTTAGTCCATGCACCATAAAACTTCCTTAGAAGTTATACTTACTAATTACTAGAAGCATCAGGGGAAAGAAAAAACCTTGCTAGATTTGGGAAGCAAGGTAGGAGAACTCTTTGGGAGTTTGTTGTGGGTTTTTTGTTTTCAATAGAGGGGAAAATAATTAATTGATTTCTCACACTGGACAACTTGTTGTACCATTTGACACATTTTGTGAAAAGCCCTCTTTGAATCAGATAGCTCTTAATGACTGCTGAGCAAATAAATAGGAAAAACAACAGCCCTGGAAAGCAATTTATGGAAAGAAAGCACGAAGAGGAGGTGAAACCTAAAAAAAGGTACATCTGAAATGAGTTTTGAAGAAACATATGCTCTCATGCAGCAGATTTTTCAACCTCATAGGAAATATGGTGCTGAAATGAGAATAGGTTGATGAAAGGATGGATTTGTTTTCTATGCAATTTCCTGTACATTTGCATGTGAGTATTTCCCACCTTCCCCTGCAAAAGTCTTTGGCTTAATGCTTGTAGAGGTTTGGGAGCCAGGACATCTATATGCCCTTCCTCTGTTTGGAAGGGATCCACATTTATACTGATGACTCTGTTTATCTTCCCATGCCTCTGATGCTTGTGATAGGTACACTAATGACCAGCCTTGCCTTAACAAGCCTGCGGTATGGCTCATCAGATGAGGATATTGTGTTAAAATCCTCGAATTAATGCTAAGGGTGGTTATTATTTTGCAAGATGGGTAGCCCACAAAATGCCACTTCGCTATTTCTAGTGACTGGCATTTGTTTAGCAACACAGAGCACAATTTAGAGGAGGCTTTCCAATTCCTGCTGGATGGGATCAATTTGACAGAAGCATCAGTATCAGGAGATCCTCTGCTAGAAAAGAACTATCGCTCTCCACTGTCTTTGCCATTTACAGGAAGGATTGGTGCCAGCAATTTGACTTTCATCAGCAATAAAACAGAGAAGGGGAAAAAAAAAAAAAAAGAGTTGCAAATGATTCTATAATGTCCTTGAAATTAAATTAAAAATAGCCGTCACTGCCAAAACTCAGAAAAGGACTCATAGCTTTTTTACAGTGCCTACTACAATGTGGATTTATGATTACCGGAATACTGCTTACTGTATAACAAGTGTAGTATTAAGTGCCATATTGGACTACCAT
Organism: Todus mexicanus; assembly: GCA_013389965.1. NCBI lineage: Eukaryota > Metazoa > Chordata > Aves > Coraciiformes > Todidae > Todus > Todus mexicanus. The sequence goes on from WEIS01016556.1 coordinate 12,607, forward strand.
ATGGCTACTAACCTCAGAGGTTGGTAGCAACTATCAGTGTAGAAATTAGTGTGCAGAATGAGCCTGAGGATAAAACCAGTTATCACTCAAGCATGCTATATAATTGGCTGTAGCAAGAAACTAAAAAATGTCTCGGAAACCAGATGGATTTGAAATGTTCCATTATTCATAAACACTTTTTTTTCCCCTTTTTTTTTCTGCAGCAATACTTGTTCCTTTCCCAAATATTCTGTTGTTAAAAAGAATAATTACCATGCAGAAGCAAAAAGTGAGGAGGATGAAAGTCCTTGCTGCTGAGTGGTGGGGTGGCCTTTGCTTTTTAGCCTGGGCAGCCCCCCCTGCGCCCACAGCACCAGGGTTAGGGGCAACCAGTTTGTGCCAATTTCTGCAGGGACTTTTGCTGCTCTCTTCTCACAGAGAGTGACAACGGTGAGGGAAGGAGGGTGGTGGTGTGGGTATGCATGGTGATGTTATTAGCAGCCCTTCACAGCTGTGGAAACTCATCCTTTACAGAGTGTTTCCCTCCTTTTTGATCACTCAGATGACAACCATTGTAATCTCCCTGACAGGAACTGCCTCCCTGGAGGACACCATGTACCCCCACGCCCACATGCTCTCTTCCTCTCTGTCCTTTTCATCCCACTCCTCCCACCCCATGCCTTTTCCCACTCCTTCCCCAGCTGGACCCACAGGTGAAGCAAGAAAAGAAAGAAAAGAATAACAAAAAAGATGCACTTTTTTTTCCCTTTCTTTTTCCTTTTTTTCTTTTCTTTTTTCTTTTTTTTTCTCAGTGGGCAAGAAAGGGCAATGATCTTTGCATTGTAATAGTAAATGGGAGCAGAAGCCAAACTTGAATATGCAGGAGAGGAACACTGCAAAATCCACCAAAAAAGCTCAGCTCAGGGTTGGAGAGTCTCTATGTGAGGTGAAGGGCAATCCCTTCATTTCTTGCCCTACAACCAGCTCCTCCAAATGGCTTTTCCCTGTCAGAAGAAAGGAGACAATCCAGCTCTTATTTGTATGAAATATGGGACACATAGGGGACCTCCTGTTCCCATCATCCACTTACTGTTCAGGGGTTTTTTTTATTTAATTCAACTATGCTTGGAAGGCCAATTGCAGATGAAGAAATAAGTCAACAGATAGTTTCACCTAACAAAGTGGGCTCAGTGTAGTAGAAGAAAAATCTCTTGGGTTGGCTTTTTTCTGAGCTATATGCTAAGATCCAAGACTGGAAATAGGGATACTTTTAGGATTTGATGTATGGCACACATAGGTTTGTGGTAAGGAGGAAAATAAAGATTGTTGAAGGACTTCAAATTTATTTCCACTAGATCCTCAATAAAACCAAAAGGTTGAATGTTTTCCACGGTTGGGTATTTTGTTATTATTGTATGGAAAAGTGCACTCTGGCTCAAAGGAAAACTACTGAGAAAATGAAAATATTTTATTACCTTTTCAGATTTGAAAATCATACAATCAAAGGCATGATATAAAATGTAAAAGGAAAGTTTCAGAATCAACTACACTTTCAAAGAAACCCTTAACTTCCAAATATTTTCTTCTGAAAGAATGTAAAAAGAGAAGATTACAACCCTGTTAGACTTCTTAGCCAAAACAGAACTTCAGCAAAACCATTTCCTTTTCCAAAAACATTCAATTCAAATAAAACTTCAAATACCCATATATCTTTTTCCATCTATTCAGGAAAGAACAAGGGAAACCCTCTCTATCCAGTAGTTTGTGTTCACTGGTCAATGATTTAGACTGATTGTTCATTATAAGATTCAGGAAAGCATGTTAAGAAATTAATATCAAGATACTGAGAATAAAATAATTGATGAGAGCTTTGGAAGATGAAAGAGTGGATGATAAAGGTAAGTTTATCCCGGTCCAAAGGTGAGAGGGCATCTGGGCTACATGACTTTTGCAGTAACAAAGCTATGGGACATCATGGGGCTGTGGAAATTTACTGCATGTGTATCCATGTAGATGCCTCCTCTGTTCACTGTCTAAATGTGTTTAGCCCAATAATGCATAAAAAACAACTAAGAAAATCTTACAGTGTTAGGCACTGTACAACCAAAGCAGTATCTACCCATCTATTAAATTTCTAGATAACATTTTCGACTGAAGTTATGGTGTCGCGCATACAGGACATTTATTTTATGCATTGCCAGCAATACCACTGTAGTGTAAAGCACTTATTTTATGGTGTACTGAGTTTAGTGGAAAGTTGCATGAATCTACTAATTCCGGGTCAGCAAAAGAGTATAAAAGCTTCCATGATCAGCCTGTGTCTGACCTGAAAATTGCTTTTATCAAGACAAGCTATCTAGAAAATTTAAAGGAGAAAGAAACATGGTAAGGAATAATCAAAAAATGTTGGGCAAAAGGATGGGGTGGAATAAAACACTTTTAACAGACCCAGTCCTCCTAGTTTCAGACATCTCACACAATCATTTTTCAAGCATAAATGTGCCTCTGGCCTTGTTGTGGAAGGAACTATCTTACTTTCAAAGCCACCTCTAAGAAAAGTAATTTCATATTAGACTATTTCATTTTACATTTCTCTCACCAGTCACCTCTTCAGATAATTTTCCTTCCCAAAACCACTATGGGAAACTATTAGTAGGTGTTTCCAAGAGAAGCAGTAGAGCTGAGGAATAACATTGAGGGCAGTAGATTCCGATCAGTCCATTGATTGTCAAATGTTAACTACCTGATCCATGAAAAAAAAAAAAAAAAAAAAGTGATAATTGACTATCAACACAGAAAAGTAATTTCCTTGTTTACTTCTGAATGCTGGGAGATTTAAACTGGTCAAACCTGATGATGTTTAAAGAAAGAGAATAAAGAAAGAGGAAAATATCAGTAGGCAGAGATCTTCATCTCTGAGTGTGATGTGGAGTGCCAACAAACATAACAAATGTCTGAATCTGGCATCCCAAAATATGAATGTGTTCAAGAAAGAATGAGCCAAGTCAACCTCTGCGGTGCGTGAAGGTGAAGGAGATGCCCAGGAGGTGAGGGAGAACAGATGGGAGTGAGAGTGCTTAGAGTTTAAGCAATAACTCTATTGTTTAGATCTACTTCCCTCTTTCCTGGCTCTCCTGGAGCTCTCACTCACACGGTAGCACCGGCTGGCCTGTCACCTGAAATGTCATGGCTGCTGGCAAAGCCTGCCCACTCTACCATGGGCATGCAATGTGAGGCAAATGCGCACAGAAGTCCTTGCTGAAAAGCGAATAGCTCTCCAAGTCCACACAGTGTGTGCACAGACCACGACCTGGCCACCGTTTCCACCCCTACAAGGAGTGAGGAGAGGAACTGTGGTCTGTGAACTAAGCAGCTCAGTGAGGACTGAGGCCTGCACATTTCATGTCAACTCCTCTGAAATACAAAAGTGAAGGGATCAAAATTCCTCATTTACACCTTCATGTAATAAGCCAGTTAGAAGGGTCAACCTGAGATTTTTGCACTGAATAAATGTGTTGACATGAATTTCTCTTCTGGATAAGGTTTGATGATAGTATTTGTTTTCTTCTCAACAGACGCTCTAGAGCTGTGGAATAAAATCTCTCATAATTTTGAAAATACTGCATCAAAACAGGGATATTAAAATGTTTGGTGCGAGACGTCACAAATATAAGCATCTCAAAAATAGTCTTGCATTCTTGATCTCAAGTAAGGGACAAATCTGTTTTCCCTGAGGAGATCAAAGAATCTTAGGTTTCAAATAGAGATCCCAAGGGCACATCTCAAACAACTCCTGCCTCATGGCATGATGATTTTAAGGTGTACATGAGTCCTGATGGATTTTTGTGCAATCTGCATTTGAAAACCTGATGTCTGATCAAATCCCTTATACTGGTCCATACGCACAAACATTATTCCCTTCTCCCCTCACCCTGGAGTTCACAATCTGTCATGATAGAAGGTTTCTTATACCTTTGGATTCATGGCCAGACTGTCTTTTTAATATAATATTCATCAGCTTATAGATCGGTGTGGAAAAAAAAAAGAAGAAGTAAAAAAAAGTAGATTTGTGGCATAAAGGGGAGGAAAAAAAAAAGAAGAGAAAAAGAAAGAAAGAAAAAAAAAGAAAAAAAAAAAGAAGAAAGAATGGCATTTGGAAAAAAAGGACAACCCTGTCAAAACATGACAGCTGATCCACTGCCTGGTTTATGCTATTCATAGAAAATGCCAAATTCTGCAAATAGTAACCACATGTACATCGGCTTCGCAGACTCAATGTTCTGCTGCAAAATGAGACGTTCTGTATTTTAGTGTGTCATCAAAGGCAGTGAAAATATCACTCCAGCCTCCTAGGCTTAACCCTCTGGTCTCTCAACTGTTAAAAGTTTAATTCGATGGCGGTGGGAGAGAACAGCAACACATCCAGCTTTGTGAGCGGTGTTAACGGAGCTGCCTAATGTATGCCAGTTGCACATAAAGTCAATTAACAAATCTGTTACCGCGCCATTTTTATTCATAGCCATGAGACCATTAAAGCGACAAGACTGCATCTGACGTTTATGATCTTGTTCGCGTTGCCAGAGGAAGGGGGAGTGGGGGTGGAAACAACTTTGTGGCTCTGTAGCATGAGAGAAATAGCACCATTCAGAGACATAAGGGCTCTCGAGCAAATGCCGAAGCTTCTGAAGTCTTTTTCTCATCTCGGTCCTGTCCCCCATCCCCCCCACTTGCCCATTTTCCTGGTCCCTCCTCCCCTTATCCCCTTGCTTGTGCCTTTCAGGTTTCATTTCAATGCAGAAAGATTGGCTTTTTACTTCAAAACTATAACGTAATTGTCCTTTTTTGTTGCTGGCTGATATTCCCTTTCACTAACATTTAAAAGAGTACTTATACTGAATTGAATATGGGATGGGAACAGCTCCTGGTGCTTTTGTGTGCAATAGGGATGGCTTTGCGAGGCGAGGCTTGAGCTTCAGTTGGCAGTGTCCTTCTCCAGGAATGCTTCCAAGATCTTCTAAGTGACCACTAGCTCTGAATAAGGTTTGCTGTTTAATCTTCTTCTCGTCAGCCTTTGCAGCAGCTACAGTAAATCTCTTTCAACCTGGAGGAGCTAAACCTTGGGAGTTACACCATTTTTACCTTGGATTCTCCAATATTTTCCATACTCCACTGGTCTGAGTGCTCTTGTGACCATGAGTAAGAGAGATTGGCAGTGGAGCATTCTGACAGATGTTAGCGTACCTTCTTAGCTGAACTCTTCCCCAAAATGTCTAATCTATATACCCTGTTAACAAAAGTAACTTCTGCATATTTCTCTCGAGTTTCACTTTGATCCTTTTTCAATAGTAGTAAAGAAAAGGAGATTTAGAAACTCTAGAGACAAATTATTTGGTGGAAAATACTTAATTCACAAAGTGTCATTCCTTTAAACTCAGCCTCGTATTGCTAAGAATACAACTGAGGGAAGAAGAAAGTAAATGGACGTTTTAGTGAGCAAGAAAGTAGGTAAATGGTTAAGTAAAGAGGCCAACAGGTTTTATGGCTGGATAAACTGATTATGATACAGAACTGATAAACTCTGAAATTATTTCTAGTCTGCAGACAGGAAGGTTAGAGGCCAGCTGTCTTGAGAATCTCAGATCACAATATTTGTCTCCTGCAGAGTGCCAAAATTCAGTGGCTGACATCCTGGCTCCATTAAAGTTGCTGGGTAAAACTCCAGCAGATGTTTTACCATTGACTTCAGTTGGATCTGTTTCACCAAATAACTGCAGGGGCTGTGTGTGATGGCAGGATTCTCTCCAAGACTGTAGCAGTGGGAGCTATCCTTGTGAATGTTTCACAGTGCTGGACCTCCAGAGGAATTTGTCTCTTGGGAATGCTTGCTTGGGGAGAGACAGGAAAGAGTGTTATCAGGGAGGAATATTGCATTTTGGTCTCTGCAAAATGACAGTGAATAAAAGCATGGGGAAAAATCAGCTTCATGCTCAGCTAATGCAAGGGAGCTGGGATGGCTAACGTGGTAAATGCTCATACATTACATGAAATAATTCTCATGCATGCCAGTAAAGACTTCTAGTCAGATCAGAGCTGTGTTTAGTTTGAACCTCACTTTCTTTTTGGTCAGAGAGCAATGCAATCTGAAATCATTGATAAAATCCCTCTAAGCCCACAAGCAAAGCAGTCACAGCAGGAGGAAAATTTATAGCAGCTTATTATTAATTTCTTGAGGCTTCTATATTACAATAGATGGGAAGACACTTGTGTAAAAGACAGAGGGTCTGCAGCTCATCTCACCCACAGTGCTTTCACTTGACCCTTTTGAATCATCGCATCAAATGCACTCCCATTTAACAAGAGCTGAGCGAAGAAACATAAAATATTCACACATATGCTCACGCATGGTTTTCTGTTCTCTGAAGAAATGATAGTGAAAAAAATGCTGAAATATCAACAGTCTCACTGCTTCAGTGCTTGTTCTGGAGTGATATCTTACTCCAAAGGAGTCTCATTGAAACCATTGGCCAGTGATATGGCTAAAATTGCTTGTATGAAGTACTATCTTATTTTGTGAAGGTGGCAAAGTAGATACTAAGCGTCAGATCTAACACTTCTTTTGTTGGTCGAAGCCTTTCCACTCATGCTGTATGTCAAGGTCTTTTCCTAAAGGATAAACCCATTATTCTGTAGTGCCAATGGGAAAACCCAGCCTTCAGCTGTCCACTCCTACCAGCTACCTACTGGGATGTTTTTCTCACCCAGAGAGGGATAAAGCTGACCTTGCTCAAAGACTTTAGAAACTTAAACCAAGTTCTTCTCTTGTGGGTACCTAAATCTGTCTGAAATGTGCTCTTGAGGACCTAGACCTTAACATTTGTCAAGCTTTCCATGAATGCCCTATGGAAGATAATAACAAAATGCCAGTAAAAGCTGAGAGAAGCAAGAAGTTATCTGCAATTAATCTTATTTTACCGCTGCCACCATTAGAAGTGGAAATTGCCATAGAGAACAGGCTAAGAGCATTCTCCCCATCTTGCAAGAGGCTCACATCCCTCTGAACGATTCACTGCCTCAGTGTCACATTGTGGGGGGAATGGGTGCTCTGAAGATCAGCCTCCAGCATCTGAGAGAGAATAAATCATAGCCCAGTGAGAGCGGGGAGCCTATGCCAACATTCCTGCACAGAGAAATGGGCAGCAGGCGAGATCCTGCAGCTGGTGTACGCTGAGTACAGAACACCAAGGCCTTGAACTTTTTCCCCCTCCCGGGTCTCTTCCTGCGCTCCCCCTCCCTTCTTGCCATCTTTCCCTTGAGCGTCCGGGAGAGGAAGCAAAATTTATACCGCTGTGCCCTTAAAATGCTGACTTTCCATGTTTACAGGGATTGTTTACACAGAAAATTAATCAGTTACGGTTTTAAATTTTAATTAAAGAATGCTTTCCACTGTTATTGCAAAACAGACAAAAGCCCATAAAATGTATATTTGACTGCCGCGCTGTGTTGTCTTTGGATCGGCAAGCAGACTTGAGATCAATCATGCGTGGTGTTTTTTGAACTTTTTTTTTCTCCTAAACACAACACTCTTCACACAAGTGACACTATTTTTTTTTAATATTTTTTTTTTAAATGCCCTTCAAAATAAAAGCCAGACTGCACAACAATATGGAATTATTCTCCTTCATGCCTTTCTTTTTAAGACCAAGAATGAAATCCTTACTCTCAAGCTGACCGTGGGATATTTTAGCCATTAAAAACCCACAAACAGAATCACAGCTTCCATAGTAAAGGCCCCAGACTTGCTTACTTCAAAGCCAATAACAAAACTCCCACAAACTTTGATTCAAGTGTTTATTACATGCTGCCTGTTCCCACAGCTGCGGTTCCTGGTTTGAAAATAAAGTGTGGCCGTTTCTTTCTCCAGATCTCATGGCCATTTGCAGAGATTCAAGATCGCTTCAGGGTTAGCTATTCAACCTCACTTTCCTAAAGTATTTATCCATGGTATGTAGATGTCTCCTGGAGACTTGTGGAAGAGCATGACTCTAAGAAACCGAATCTACCCTCAAAATTTTACAGTCATGATGAAAAGCTACGATTAGGTCTGCTGTGCCTGTGCCCTCTTCGCAGTACGGTCAAGCACTTTCTTTCACTTGAACAAAAATAAATTCAGATTAATAGATCAGCAACTAAACCAGACTCCTGCTCCTCTAGCAATATTTTATTGTTATAAGCCAAAGAATCTTTTTTTTCCATCCTCTCTTCCCATTTATCCAAAGATCCATGAAAATCTGAGAAATTCCTAGCAAAATGAAGTTTGACTACATTAACACAAATGCTTGATAGTCCAAATTCCAACAGAGTCAGATAGCCAGATGGAAATCACCAAGCTTTGAAAGCTGCCATGCTTCCCACTGGTCATGCTGGGGACCTAACTGTGTCACACAAGACACTCCCTGTAACAGACCTTTCCCGCTCACTATAACACAATGAGAAGAGACTTTGTTAACTCCATGTGGAAGATGACGTATGTATTAGCATGGTATCTAATTTATTTCCAACGATAAGAACACCCACAGGTCAGGCAGCGACATGAGCATCTGGACCACCAAATGTCAGGCAAAAGCTTCAGGTTCACTGTTACACAGTGACAGCAAACACAGGAGAAAAAGGAGAGAAAAAGCTCTTGATAGTCTTAGGGAAATAAGAAAAAGAAATCGTGTTTAAAATAATCAGTTAAGGTAAATGATCAGTGAGAAGCCTCTCTTTACATTGAAGTCTGTGGCAGAAACTGTTTTGGCTTTCTAGACCCCTTGTAATTCTGAGGAAATGGAGGAAATCAGAGATTTTGCCCAGATGTTGCATCTATTGCAACAACAGCAGTGGCAAATCACCAGGAAGTTTGACAGCGTGTTCTAGCACTGACAAGCAGACAAACATCTACGAATATTTAATCTGACCTATATCCAAGTTACTTTAGCAGATTTGGTCCATGAAACTACTCTGGAAACATTGCCAGAAAGATAAGTCATGGTATGAAGGTCACAGAGAGAACAGAACTTTGAAGGAAGGTGTTTGGACAAGAATAGAAACATCTGTTAGTAGAGATGTCCTAGAACGGTCACTGCAATGTATGGGGTATCGGCTTTCAGCTTGCAGGCTGTGAATGACAGATTCATAGAAGTTAACAGCAAAAAGACCATTGCAGTTCTCTCTCCTGCTAGCCTGCACACCAGAGGTCATAAAATGTCTTTGAATTGTTTTCCTGCTTCAAGTCCAACAGCTGAGGCTAACCTCGGGTCATCATGGAAGGGAAGGGGACAGAGATTATTTCAATCTGAAAACTTCATTTAGAAGGAAGCTACGAAAGCTGCGATTTGAGTAAAAGTCATTATTCCACTTTAAAATTTAACTTAACTACAAAATTATATATACATATATACTTTTATACCATATATGTGTATATTTATATATGTATGTAAGTATCGTGTTTCTGGTCTAAATTTGTCTAGCTTCACTCTCCAACCAAAGTAGCAGTATTTGGTACTTGACAAAGCACTTACACCCACTCACTTTTGACTAAGATCAAGTCAATGCTTTATCTTGTCTCCAACAGCTCCTTGAGAGTCTCTGTCTCAAAACTGTTTTCCAATCCTTTGGTCATTCATGGGCTATTCTCTACAACCCCTCCATCCCTCATTTTTCAGAACTTTCAGGGTGCATCTATACTCTCCAGATTAGAAGAGTATTTTTGAAGGAAGTCTCACAGTCATGCTCACTTATGCTGCTTTAGTTCACTCTGTCAGCTATCTCAGGTGGACTGACCTGGACTTCTTTCCTGGATAAAACCAAGTGAGAAACAGTGCACCAATCCCAATGAAAAGGCGAAATCGGGTGCTCTGCATTAATTGCTTCACTGTGCAGATCCTCTCTGATTCCTGTGAACTAGTTCTGAACACAGACACAACTTCAGCTGTGGACGCCAAAATCTGGATATGATATTTCAAGAGTGGCAGCAGAAGTGCCAAAGAGAGAGCTATTATAAACACACTTCTACTCCATACTCCTTATTCTAGATGTACACGAGTCTTTACAATCATAACCAATGAAGGAGGCAATGCCACATGGGAAGAAAATATGTACATAAACAGCTCCCTGCTACTGAAAATTATATGGAGTACTGAGTTTGTATGAGCAGAGACCTTCTGTTAGGCAATTTCAAACAGGAAGAAAGTTCCTAAAATGGGAAATTACTATATCATCTTCAATGAATATTTTTTCTTCATTCTTTTCAAAATCTTCTTCTATTTTTCAGATCCCAGTTTGTTGAAAAGGTGAAATATTTGCTCTTCAGTTGTGGTTTTATGAGCTGCTGCTACTGAAAAGTTGCCAACAGATTATTTGCCTTCGTGTGTAACGAAGTCACCTTTGGGATTCTAGGAGACCTAGGTTAACTTTCCTTGGAAATGTTTATTACTGGGCACTTACAGATATGTCTGATCCTCAATTAATACATGAAATATTGTCTGTTTCTTTTCTTAAATGCCTTCTAAGGCATTTCATGGACACATAAAATCTTCGGCTATTATTTTGAGGAGTACCCGTGATAGCAATTGAACTCACTCACTAAGTGCATTTTTGTGCTAATTAAATATTCCAAACTTCTATCAAGATTATTGTCACCTATTTAATGGTTCATTGAGTTTATGGGCCATGCAAGTCTCTCTTTTATATTTTCACCAGGATAGTTATAGCAACTACTCTAGTAATGACAAATTAGGGAACATGCAGAGGAGATGAAAGAACCTCAGTACAGTAGGCCTAGTTTTTTTCCTAACTTATGCCAATTTTATGATGCTGTAATGGCATTGACATTGATGGAATTAGTCTTCATTTTCTCTGGTGTCAGTGAGTGATAACTAGACCTGTTTAGCTGGTATTGAAATATGGTAAACATGGCAATCCATATATTTGACCATCTTGACCCTCTGATCCCTTTCCAAAAATATTCAAGAGCCTGGATTAAAGGTCCCATCTGTGGATAGATATTTGAATCAGGGATGGGAAGATCAGAATAATATTGTCCTTCATTTTACCAATAAGAATTTTCATCCTTTGGACTATTTATCTGTCAATGGGAGAGGGCATTCTGCCAATCCACAGCCAGAAAAGACACTTAGTGTAATTCTGTAGGCACAACTACATAAAAAATGGAGTGGAACATTGAAGATGAGGTGTAAAAGTATCATTAGTGGAGAAAGACAGGGAATGGTTGTTCGGAAAGACTTTTAGACAGTTCCTGCCTTCACTAGACATCTTTGAACCAAACTGAAAATAAAGTGCAACTCAAGG